>JAPYZI010002078.1:0-52736 GCA_030523105.1 Ophioninae sp. A BG-2022a | reverse complement strand
TACTTTTCTGAGAGACCAAGAGTTAGCGATGTACGCACAGTTCCATACATTTTTTTTAAGAAATAAAGAGAGATTCAGGAGAAAGATCAAAGAAATTCAGTTAAATTAAATACTTAAGGCTTTTTAATTTTCAGATTATGTAAAATTTTGATGCAAAATTTATTTTTAAATAATCGTTAACTCTTAGTCTCTTTAATTTGCATCATCGTCCCTTTTTTTTCCGTCACTCTTATGTTTCCCTCCCATTTTTCTGCGCTCTCGTCTTTTTATGGGAACGAGGCTGGTGTACGCAGCACGAAGTCCGATCGCGGTAAAAATATTGTCAGCGAACACTCGGTATTGGCACCTTACCAGGGATGACCGAGATCAGAGCTGCCGGCCAATAACAGGCGTCAACGGCAATTAGCCGTCGAGCCGTCAATAAGAAAAAAATCATTCGCCGACGTCGCGACAGGACGTCGAGAGATTGCGCGGTCGGCGGGGGGGGGGGGGGGGGGAAATATTAATGAAATCGTTGAAGATCGGTAAACGATGAGTGGAATCGTAAATGATAATTCGAGAGAGGTTGGAGCTGCTTTCTCCCAATGCGAACGACGATGTTGGAGGGGAAGTGACAGGGGTGGATTGCGGAGAGCGGTAAAGTTGGGGTGTAAATGGGAATAAGCGGTTTCGCCGCGCAATCACGAGACTGCGGTTTTCCTTGAAGAGAGCCCGAGGTCTCTACGAGCGAAGGAGACGGTGGAGATAAAGATATCAGAGAGTAGAGCCAGAGAAAGAGAGAGAGAGAGAGAGAGAAAGAGCGAGGGAGGAAGAGGGAGGAGGAGGGTGGGAGGAAGTTCAACCGAGAATCTCTCGGTAATGTCAGAGCCCACGGTTGCAATCGGGATCGCGAGAGGCCACACGGGACACCGAGGCCGCGTCAGGCTTATTGTCCGTTACCGTCATTACGTCTCCTCTATCGCCCGTTTTTGTTAGTGCCGTAACGCAATTGCTGCAATTGTCTTTCGTTCCTCCTTGTCCCCTCGTTCACTCCGTCGCTTCTTCATCGTTTCATGTTTCCATCGGTGGTTCGCGAGCCTCCAGCCCACACCTTTCTTCGCCGTGCTCTTCATTGGGACGGTAGGGCGCGATTAAGCCCAACCGCGTCGTGTATTTATGGAATATGTTGCAACGGTTCGTAAAAAGATCCAGAATTATTTTAGCCTATTTTCTGTTGCCTCTTGATGTGTGAATGTTTTAATTCGTTCAATTTTGATGCGACAGCTTCACTCACGTAAATCAGACGTATTCAAATCTGAGTTTCGAAGATCCTGGAATATTCGATGACTAAAGTTCCGAACAAACAAACTCAACAAATTCCACAGTGATTGATTTGCCTCCTCCGTAACGACCACTTTCGATATTTTCCTTTGAGGGCGCCCTTAACCGGTGTCGAGTATCGGGTCGGTTTTTCCGTTTTCTCGCCCTTAGTTCTCACTCGGTTTCCCTCCCTTCGTTCTCTATAAATAAAAGAAAGCTTTGTTTATTTTCATCCGAATGATCCACCCTCGAGGTAACCAACGGCTGGGATAAACACTCGAACCGTTTCAGAGGTTAGTCGAATCTTTGGCAAAACGAATTCTCACGAGACGAGAAACTGGTTCGACTTCCCCTCGGGTGATTGTCTTTTGCGGATCTGACTGAATACTGAATGGCTGGCTAGATCATCAGCTTTCTGGCCTTCGTCCTATCGAGGGAGAACTGTACTATTTATAGACAGACGACAAGGAGTCTCGGTTACATTTGTGGGGTGCGAGAGATGCGGAGAAAACGACTTTCGGTTATGGATATATATAAATCTGGATGACTGCGCGTGTACGCGTGTGTGGCTTTTGTGCGTAACTAGGATAGGAGAAAGATGTTCCTCGAGGGTGTCGTCGTGTGGCTCAGAAATCTCAAGACCCTTGACACACCCGCGCCCCCTCCTCGATCTAATTTCGTCTCTGTGGGAAAATAGTACTTGGAGACCAACGACCTGTTGCGTGCAGGAGAGTTTGCGCTTGGAACTTGGGTTGACTTTCCACGGATATCAGACACGAAGGAAGAGAATCAATGCCAAAGGAATTAAGGTTATTTCGGATGTCCCGTTCTAACCTTTCGAGTTTTGATGGACAGCATCAGCGGACTTCTTTTTTAGGCTTTCTTTAAAGTACGTTGGGATTCTTATCATCGAGGAATACTTAAACTGAGCAATCTAGTAAGAATGTCTACTTTATATCCTGTAACAAGGTTTTTGAAATACTTTAAATTACCTAATTAACACAATTTCGATTGAACGCAAACGAGAAGGATTGGGCCGAGGAAGCATCGATTTTTTTCGGAATTCAACCGTCTAGCTGAAATTTCCTGCCAAAAAAATGCTTCCAGCTAAAACGAGATTCTACCAACCTTCAATGATGCTCCATCATTCGAGAACTTAAACTTAGCATCGAAAGAATTCGCGTAATCCCTAACTAAGGGGAACCCAAACGTCATATGGAGTAACGGCGACGTTGCAACATCGAAATGAGTAGACCTAATAAAGAGTCTTCCAAAAGTATTACGACGCGTTAAAAGGATTAAGATCAAGAAGGAACAAGTATCATTCGAGATTCGTAAACTGCATATCCATATCAGAAAATGCTTTCAGCCGACTCTAAAGAAACTCCCATTAAGATTGAACATTCCTCTGAATTGGGAATCATAAAGTGACTATCGTGAACCAGTATATGTCCTATGCAATCGGAATAACATTTTTACAAGAATAGAGACAATCCAATAAAGAAACGTCCATCTGAGCGAAACTAAGAACGACTAGAATCAAAGGGGCCTAATCGAAAGACATTTAACAATTTAACTTTTGTACCAAAAGCGCACTTCCAACCACCCATAAACTTCAATGAACCCCCAACGTGATCCAAAGTTAGGATCAGCGTTCTTTGCGATTCTCGAAACGATAAATCAAGGTGACCAAAAAAGTCACGTCATACAGTCACCTCGTACATAGGTCATGACCCGATACGATGAAATTCTCGTGTTAGCTGGTAAGACCTTAACCCAGAACGAGCACCAAGTCGGGGCGATTTTACGATGCCCCCAGACCGATAAAGTCCCTAGCTGTGCGAGTCTGTTAAATATTAATGGTGCTGGGCAACAAGTGTTCCAGACCTGTTGCGCCCAAAGAATCTACTACCATTGGAGATTGGAACGCAGGAAGAAGAAAAAAAAAGAAACCCTTCCTTCTCGAGAAATAGCTCACCAGCGGTAGGCTGGTGCCGCTGTACGGTTCAACTTTGGCCGCGTTGAACGATGGAAGCGGCAAAAAGGCAGCCTTGCCTTTTTTTCCTCGTTCACGGAGCGAAGGGGTCGAAAAAAAAGTGCCACCGGCTGGCTCCTGCGTACGAGAGAAACGGGAGCTGTTGCTTCTGTCGCTTGGGTTCGAACGGCTCCAACAAAAACGCGGAAAAAGAGACCGAGACACGAGGCCCGTTTTTTTCCAAATTGTTTTTTTTTTTAATTTTTTTATTTTTTTTTATCATCTCCCGAGTTACACACATGGCGCTTGCGCGAAGGCTTGGGAGCGTTTGTGCAGCCATGAGGGAGTCGTAAACTGTCAACGAAGCTTCTAAGACCTGGCAAGTTCTTGCCTCTTGATTTTTACCTCTTTTTTACGTTCCTTTTATCCCTTTTCTATTTATGCGATGATTTTTTTGTTCCCTAACCCGGGTGGCACGCGGGCGCACATGCGTTAGTCCAGTCGGACGTTGGATCGCTTCAGACGGAAGAATCCTCTCGAGACGAGAGACCAGTACCGGTTTTCGCCTTTTTGGCGTTCCTCGGCCAAGCAAGGACCCTGATAACTTCGTCATGTCCGTCACTCACAGCCACGCTATTTCTACCGCTTCCAATCCGTACCCGTGAAATTTTCCCAATCGACGTCACAAAGCGCCGTTTCGATCTATTGAAAAAAATTGGAATAATTGATTTAGGGTTTTCTACATAAGATGTAAAAAGACGAAAAAAATGGATTATACTTTGATCGCGTGAAATTTTTGAATTGGTAGCCTGAGATACGGATTTTGATTAATATGGAGTGAATTTTTAAATAAAATCATTTTCATAATTTTTTTTCCCTAGATGTGAAACAGAAGGAAGAATTTTGTATGTCTTTTCAAAACTTAGAGTTATACAAGTCGATGCCGGAAATAGGGATCACTATTAATTTATATCGCAATTCCTGATTTGCGTATAAGTAATGGAAAGTTACGAAAATAAGTAAATTTGCTCGAGTTTGAGGATGGCTAAGTGTGTGGGGTGGTAAATTCTAAAACGAAGGCCTCTTGAAAATTTCGATGATAACCACAAAATTCAATAAAGCAGGCAACGTTTTCAATACAACAATTGTTCATGTAAATATATAACAATGCCTATGAAAACGGAAGAATGTAACCAGAATTTTTCATTAATGATTTGTAAACTGTTTTATTTTTCACTAGCAAGCCTCGCCCGCTTCGCTAGGTATAAATTTACATAAATTGAATGTTTTTTATAATTCTACGTGTAAGAATGATGATTTTATTTTCAAATCTTAACTAAAATAAACATGATAAAACAATAAATTAAGACCAATAACTCTGGGAATGAAACCATTGCAATTCACATTAGTTTTGTTCATCGATTTCATTTTGTTCCTCTCTTTTCCCTAGAGGGTCACAAAAAAAAACATATTGATCTGTTCGCTACCAAACTTAACAGGATCACCCGTCAGGCCATTCTGAAGATTGCCTGAAAATTTCATCGAAATCGGTTCAGCCGTTTCGAAGTGTATAAGGAACATGCGTACACAATTTGTTTTTTATAGATGTAGATTACCATGCCAATTCTAAGACTAGAATTAATGGCCAATATCGAGCTACTGTTATCATCCAAGGTTTGATCTTGCCTTGAGCCACCTTGAGGTGACAATATCGGTAAACTCAGCGTCGAGCTTCGACCAATCATTGGCCACTTCCGATCGCCCTACATGGGTGTCCCGCAATTTTTCTCCAAGCACTTTCTCGACCACTCCTTAAAAAAAAAGATGTTGAAAAAGATCCGCAGCGACTTGCCGCGATCTCCAAACAAGCCAGTGTTGACAAAGGGGGTTTAGGATCGTTTGAAAAAAAAAAGGGTCGAGATCGTGGCCTCGGGAATTCAATGGGACTTGATTTTTCCGTTGGAGAAGCTTCAGCAGGTTGACGTTGGATGGAGTGACATTTTTCTTCTGGCTCGTTGACTTCCCTCCTACCGTTCATTTAGCGAAGTTCGCTTCGTACTGTTGGTCATGTACGGGGCGAGAGAGCGTTGTCACCGACGCGAAAACTTGTTTCCGAACGATTCTACTCCCGTAGGGTACACTCGTCTCGTCTTTGCTGGGATCTTTCTACCGGAAAGGAGGATCGTGCCGTTTCGAGCCTCGTAGGATTCTCGAGAAGACGTAATGACCGGGAGAGAAGGAGAATGAGAGAGAGAGAGAGATAGAGTATGCGTACGTACAGACGCATACAAACATCCAAATACTGGATATCTCTGGAACTTCTCCATCGGCACATTTCTTGCACCGAATGCCCACACGTGGCCGACAGACGTTGCTGGCCATCAGCCCCGACATAACCTCTCGACACATCCCTCTCTCGGGCTAATTGGCCACTCAGCTTTCGGCCACTCGATCGACAAATCCGACCCAAATATCGTTTATCGTCACGATCACCAATTGTCATCGCACATCGAACATACTTTTTCTCACTTTCCGCGTGATCGCCTCCTCTTTCGATCGTACAGTCGATCCGACCTTTCTCATTTTTGCCTCGTTACCGGCGGTCCGTAATTGCGCTGCGATTTAAGTGGTGCAATTACAACGATTATTGCTTTTTATAATCATCCACGTGCGGATACTTGACCCAAACACTTAGTTTAAATATATCATACAAAATACCGATGTTACCCAACGGCTCAGGGAACAATAGTCGGTTATTTTTTTGTCTAAGCGTTCCCGGGATAAGGATTCATTGTAAATCGTCGTTTCAGGACATGTTTCAGAAAATGTTGTTTCATTTAACATTAAAAATTGTTCGTTTCTTAGAAATTTCGGTTGAACAGTTTCAGCTACCTCTGTTGCATCTGCATATCACGTGTTACAGCTTCTACTTCGCAAAATGATTTTCTTACATGAGCCCACGCACAGTCTAGAACGAACATTTGAAAATAGATACAAACAAAAGATATTTTAATGTGTTTTCTGGACTTTTTTCTGGAGTTGTTCTTTTTTCAGCCTTCAGTTTAATCAGACTCCGCTTTGCTAGCAGAAATTCGACATTGATATTGATGTTGGATCGGATTAAGTGAGATACGAGTTTTTTTTACATTGTCTCATTCACGTATCAAAGTATTTATATATCACAATTAAACACTAGCAATTTCAGGGAGATCTATCGGAATGTCTTGATTGAGTTATATTTATCACAGTTCAAACGTAATGTTTTTAAAATAATGTCCAATCTTTTGAATCGAATCGTCCGATAATGTGAAATGTATTTTAATAAGAAACGCGACAGTGCTGGGGTGCTCGTTGGTCCTTTTGATGGGAAAAGTGTCGCTGGCGTGGAACGAAAACAAAACGGTTTGATCGATGATGGCGAAGCTTTTTTTCCAGCATCATTGATCCAGTTGTACAGACGAGACGCGTGGGTGTGAATGCATAAACACGAAGAGGATGAATACGAAGACTTCCATATCAAGGAGCCATTAGCTTATCAATGAACACCCCAGTCCTTCCATCTCGAGTACGTAGGAGAAGAAAAATAAACGATGTACCTCGTGAGAACTCTTTCGTGAACACATTGCCAGGGCTGAGAGCCAGCAAAGACAGTTGCTCTCTCGCTTCAGTTTTCGTTCCCTCGGGATCTCTCACTCTCCCATCTTTTTTCTCTTCTATGCCGCTTCTCCTCGCTCCGGTCTCTCCGTCTCACTTTTCCTAATTTCTTCTGCTCCGAATTCCTGACGCGAGTGCACGTGGTTTATGGAAGTGCCTCTCCTCTGAGATCCGTTCGAGAGGATCGAGAACTTGAATGTTTTTGTTTCGATGTAATAAACTACGAGGCTCACATCGAGAGTGACTTTTTACGAACGCTCGAGGTCTCCTCCAGTTCCTAAAACGAAATTTCGTATCATCGCGGAATTCATTCTAATGAAAAGAATCAGGAATTGAAAATTGATCTTTATGGGTACAAGTTGGCTTTGGTGAGAATTTCAGTATTCAAGAATCAAAGCATGTTCGAATAATTGCAATTCGTATAAAAAAATAAAATGAAGTTAATTAGGGTCCTAGAACATGAAATCGAAGTTTCCATCGTTGAAATTCGAAATTTCGTTCTCTTACTTATTTTCGTTGTTATCCTACTTGATACATTGCAGATTCTTCGTAGATCTCTTATCAAGAATCCTTAAAAAAGTCTTCCCATTATTTTCGTAGCGAAATTTACGAAAAGTAAGATGAGAAAAAGAAAAAACAAAATTGCATCTCAACGATGCACGCATCAACTCCAACCTTGAACGCCAATAGTGACATCAGGCAATTGATTTTTATATTTCTACACGAGACAAAGATGCTCCAGTCCCAAAAGCCATCTTAATGGTCAGGAAGATCAAGAATCCACGCGCCCAATCTTTCTCAACCAAAAACTATAAAAACCAATCTAAACCGTAGTCATTACCATTGCAATGATACGTTCCAATCGGAGCATAGTTGGTTCCACTGTTCCATCGTTATCGGGTTACTATCAAACGAACGAAGCGGTTCATCAGCTCCGACAGCTGGACCCACGGCTGGTACTTTCGGCAGCTCGTCTTCCAAAGAACGGAAACTCGTGAAAAGAGCTGATCCGTGGTGGAGGCGTGGTGGCGCCTAATCATCGACTAATGCGAGACATACCGTTTGCCGTACAATGGACACGTCGAATGATGAACGAGTGCAAATTGGCAAAGTGCGGGAGGGAGTACACGTAATTCGATATTACGGTAAACAAGTATTTTCCTTCGCCCTTCACAGGCATCATATACGTGCCTGTTTTTGCCGCTTCGACCACAAGTCTGATCCATGGAGACTCGATGTTCCCTTCTCTCTCTCTCTCTCTTTCTCGCTCTCCCTTTTGCCATCCAGGGAACCCTTTTGCAGCCCTTTGCTCGAGCACTCGCAGTGCAGACCCGCAGTCACATTATCCACGTGGGAAGCTCCGGAGTTCACTCATTCGCCTCCTCTCGTTCACTTTCTATACACATACATGTGAATCGGCACTTCGTACGAAACTCCCCCTCTCTTTCGTTCCCGCAGTTCTTCTACCAACACACTTTTGCCACGATCACTTTTCACCCACTCGTACACACTTATCTCGGGATCTCAAACCCCTTTGGCCTCGACAATGGAACATTCCGGTTTTCGGACGATTTATTTTTCGATTATAGTCGAGTGTTACCTTCTTTTTCGGTACACGAAGCTGTGATCTTTTGATTATGTCAGATCAAGACGAACCGGAAGAAAAACTTGGATTATGCGACAATATGATGGAGTTCGAAACTATTCCAGTCCCAATACCTTTTTTTCAGTACGAACGCAGGATACTTGAATTTTTGACAACGCATACCCAAACGTTGATCTTTCCAGTCCAAGTAGGCACAAAATACGGAATCGATAAATGTCATCGCGGCGACGCAGGTATCAAGGTTATCAGTGCCTTTTTTGGGATCATCACTGATCCTAATCCTGCAATAAGGACGTTTTGGATTTTGTCAGTACTATCAAGTTTTATTCTCTAATGATACCAGGTCACGTTGTATCGAAAGAAGAACTTGCGTATCGGTCCAAAGCGTTTGCATCTCTTTCAGCCAAATATTTATTCAAGAACTCCAGAGTCTTTGACTTTCCAGCAGGGATAGACCAAAATTGAACATTGGGGACCAAGTATATTCAAAATAAGCAGCAAAAAAAAAAAAAAAAATACCATTGCAGTAATTTCAGCATCAAAGTTATCACAACAGTCTGGAATCATCGTTGACCATCATCTTGCTAACGCGACGTCGTACATTTTCTCGAAAAGCTAAACTCCCTAATAACGTCACATCAAGTTGAACGGGAATCATAACTCGGCTTATGTGCTACCACGATGTAGTTTGCAACAATTCCAGTTCAACCTCTTTTATCCAAAGTACGAATACAGCACACTTGAATCTTTCAGAGATCCCAAAGGCTGAACTTTGCAGTCGAATCACGCCCGAAATCAGCAATTTTAAAAACAAAAAAGTATAACGAGGAGTACTCGTTATCATTGTTTTCGGTGTATCATCATTGATCATCAACCTGCCAAACGTTATCCGATTAACCGTCACGTTTTTAGTTCGTCCGATGCCACCGTAATTCATCACGCGGTTCTTTTCTTTCTTCTGACGTACCGGTAGCATTCATCCGGGTACCCGTGTTCTCATCGTTTCGTCGGATATCCATTGAAGCTCCGGACCTTCGCGAACGTCGAAGCGGGGCGCGAGTCGTTTCTCGAATGATCGATCATTGAAACGTCGATCCCGTTATCTTTGTCTTATTTTCAACGGTTATTTCTCCCCCTTCGTGATGACCGTCAGACGTCTCAATTATATCGGCTCTTGGTCGTTTGGGTCAAATGAAATCTCGGGTGCGATGGAACGTCGCCGCGCTGTCAGTTTTGCCATTTACACCTGCGATGGCTTACACGCACGCACACGCAAATAAATTAATACACGTATGTATTGATACGCGCAACTGCCGATTTCTATACCGATAACGCGGACTTGTATTTTAATTAGCGATCGGCCCCGTCTTCGCGGCCCCATAGACTCGCCCCTTCTCTCTCTCTCTCTCTTTCTCTCTCTCTCTCTCTCTCTCCGCGCGTCATCGATGCCACCTTCCGGACCGGGAGCGAGCTATAATTAGCGTTAGCCGGACGGGGACTAATTAGAGGTTCGCGACCACGTTACACCGTAACATCCACGATCGCCCCCACCTCTCAGCCTTCGTGCCGAGCCTGATAATTGATTGCGAAGCAGAACGAACGATAAGCCTTCGGCAGAGGATACCGAAATATGGTAATTTATTTCTATACGAAATCTCATTGGTGGAATCCCGAATTACTAATCTTTATCGGCTTTCGTGCTACTTGCGATTCTCTTCATTTTTTTTACGACCCGCCTCGACAGCTTCTGTGTATATATGTGATGCCATTAAAATATGTATTCTATATTTATGTATACTATATATATATATACGTAATAAGGAAATATGAAATGAAAGAAAAAATGGGATAAATATAATGATAATTTTTTCGAATTTTTTTAAGGTGGATGAATGTTAAGAATCGTCAAAATTGTTGAACATTTGAGAAATAATAATTCTTGATAAAATAACATGACACAAATTATTTTCGAATTTTCCACTAAAAGTTTAAAAGTTATAAATATATGAAATTAACACGGTCGCTTGTGGGAAAAAAGTTTCTGCGGATGTTAATGATTGCTAAACGAATGGAAGTAAATCGTCGTTAGTTCGGATAATATTTTATAATCAAAATGTGGAATTCACTGATTGATTGCGTTAACTTTTAAATAAACAGACTACGTTTTTGAGTTTGGCTGTTGATTCATAAAATACTGAACGACAATAATGGGGTGATTCGAACGTATTAATTGAATTTGAAATTTGCGAAGTTTCTTGTTTTACCAATGTTATAGAAATTGAGATCAATCGTTATTAAAAGAGGAAAATGATCGTTCCTAATGTTTGATGTATTATCAAATTAGCTATTTGTAAGACTAAGTTACTCCAAAATGAGATTCCCTCATTTTGGAGTAACTTCTTGTTCGGAGGTCCATCCGTGAATGCTTTGATCCAATATCAATCAATGGATCAAAGTTAATATTATATTTAACACCATATTTAAAAATCTCTCTTTATTCCCGTAACTGCACCAATTTTTTCACTTTTTAAATAAATTGTCACTTTAAAAAAAAAAGAAAAAAAAACAAAAAAAAAAAAAAAA
Organism: Ophioninae sp. A BG-2022a; assembly: GCA_030523105.1. Taxonomy (NCBI): domain Eukaryota; kingdom Metazoa; phylum Arthropoda; class Insecta; order Hymenoptera; family Ichneumonidae; species Ophioninae sp. A BG-2022a. The sequence goes on along the minus strand of JAPYZI010002078.1, from coordinate 41,619 downwards.
AAAAAAAAAAAAAAAAAAAAAAAAAAAAAAAAAAAAAAAAAAACCCCTAGCGATTCTTCGAAAAGATTTTAATTTATCGCGTGCTATACGTTATCAAGGGAAACAAAAATATATAGCAAAATTGGTACTCATCGAGGTGTACTACATTTTAAAGATGATTGTCGGTGATTCGAGATCTAACAGCTGTTGAAGTAATTGGATACGTCGTTTATGAGCAACGTCATCCATCAAGAATTCAAAGTTTCATAACGTCACGCGTAATACATAATAATATATATAAGTTTACGATACGTACGCAGATATTATGACTGCATAGAAATATGGAGATGTGCACCCCCACCCCCACCCCCCTCTCCCTCTTTTTCTCTTTCTCTTGTCGTTTTTCGTTTTCCCTACGAGTATACATGGTTATGGGAGAGCTACCGTCCATAACCAACCGCAGGAAGCGTTACACCGCGATTGTTGAGCATCCCTTGAGCACCATTAACATTCGGCACGGCAAATTACAAGCCAAGTGCGAGAGGCTAATGGACCCGAAGAGAAGAACTTCTGGGTATATGCATATGTCTATATACGTATATATAAAGATTCAGTGAAATAAGACAAGACAGGGCGGTCCATTCGGAGGGCGTTGAGAGTGTCTTCGGTTGCCCGGTGAACCATCGGCGAGGACCGTTCGTTCGTCACTATCCGTTGCTTCTTCTATATATATTCTCAACTTGGTTCGTGGCTCTCGCACACGCGTTTCTGACGAACGAAAACTTCGAAAATCGAAGCAAATCCGGTTTTGTTTATTCCCGATCAGACTGCATTTTCGTAACAACAACAATAACAAAGACGATTAAAATAATCGTAATTAATCGAAATTTCGAAAATATGATTATTTAAATCTTCGCGAAGTTTGAGATTCTAATTCGGGGGATAAAATCATGTTTCCTTGCGTGCCAATGTTACTCAATACCGAATCGATTTTTGAAATCCTGTCGTGCGTATTTTTTGTTCCGAAATTCATTTTTTTTACGCAAGGTTTGCCACTTCGTAAAAATTACATTTTTTTTCGTTCAAAGTAATGAAAATAATAATAATAATCAAAATAATCATAATGATAAAATGTGGTAACGATAAGACCGGCTATAATAATAACGATAACAATAATAGTAATAACGGGGCAAGCTGCAACGCCAACACCAAGAACAACATTAATAATAATTATATTAATGACGTCATCGTCTTTATAGACGATGTCCTAGTTAATAATAACTAGGACGTTACTGTTGTCGTAGTAATCATTAACTAGAACAACAGTAACCTCCGGAATAGCAATAATTTAATAATATAATAAGAAATAACAAAAGCAATAGCGGTAATGACAAATATTTTTATTATTATTGTTATTATTCTCGTTATTACGTTCATTATGATTCTGATTATTATCCGTATAATAAATCTGTTCTGAATTATTGCAATAGAGCTTAAAATTCTTAAGCATGGCGAACCATAGTTATATCGTAAGACACCTCTAGTATTTTTTGTTCATTATACACGTGTTATTGCATATAATAATAAAAATAATGGTAATAGTATTAAAAATTATGATAATTGAAGAATTGTATTATTATTATATTTCTAAATTACAATACTCGTATTTAAAAAAAATCCGAAAATTTACGAAACTATAATAACCGTTGTTATTCTTATCGTCGATATAAATTATCGCTGCTATTGAAATTCGCGTGGTTGAAGAATGTAAAAAATAATTCGTTCGATCCTTTAGTTCGGGTTGATTGAAAAGGTACGAAAGAACCGAGTCGGAGGATCGGAGGGAACCACGAGAGGGAAAGAGAGTAAGGACGAGTGTCGGCACTTTTTCACGACGACAGCGAAAGAAAAGTAAAATCCATAGTACTCGAACGTGCCACGTCATACTTCCATCTTCTCGCGCGCGCACACATACACCTGAAATTACTACGGCAGGTATATAAAAGAAAGGAGCGAGGCTGTCGGGTATGTGAGAACGCGCGTGTGCTATCGTCACTTTGCCCGGACAAGATCGTGGAAGGAGAGAGGAAATTGCGGGGATGGAGACGAATTCCAATTGTCCAATAACAGTCGAAAGATCGGGACCGAACGGCGATTAGCACGTGAGCAAGAACCTCCTCGTGCTTTTTCGCAATTCGCCCGTGGAATGGCATTTTCGTTTTTTTTTTTGTTTCAATGTTTTTTTTTTTATTTTTTCTTTTTTTTTTCGTATCTCTCGTTTGCACTCGTTCGCCATCTGCGATCGTCGATATGGCGAAATCGCGTACTCTCGACGAACGAACGAAATGACTTTAACGAATGCCCTCGATCAATTTCAGAGTCAGGCTCTCCAACATTTTTTCACGTACGAAAAACAGCTTAAAATAAATAAAGATATAAGAGAGTGAATAAATAATTATGGAGGAACATTTTCACCATAACAAGAGAGGAAGGAAAACAAACGGTCTTCGCGTTGATAACATTTATGACGGTGACTATGATGACTATGATAATGATAATTATCATCATAATTTAACCGTAGATTGCTCGCGCTATGAGCATTTTGCCGCCCGCGGCACAATTTTCGTTTCATCTTGCACACTATGCATGTTCACTATTTTTATAGTTGGTGTTTTATTTTATCGTCAAAACATAATTACAAATGCAAATGACTCGTATTAACAAAAAAAATATCGTATTAAGTACGGGCGGCAAAATGCTCCCTACGCGATTACTCGCGTTTCACGAGAAGGCGCGAGACTACTCTAGGTTTAAAATCGCGATAAGAAATATCGAAAATTATAAGAATGACGATCATGATGATGATAACCATGATGAGCATGATGATGATAACCATGATGATGATGATGATGATGATGATAACCATGATGATCATGGTGATAAACTATGATAACAACGAGAATTATTGCAATGATGGTAATGATAATGGTTATAATCATGATAATGATAATAAATTATAATGACTTTCAAAGATTCCTGCATTTGGGCACCTCGCTTTCGCTCTTCCCCTTTATTTTTTAAATTCATATATTTTTTTGTTAAAAAATATACTTATATCCTGTGCAAATATAATACAATATCAATAATTTACGTCTACAAGATTTTTTACAATCAGCGATAAACTATCGTTTTTCTATCTGTATCTCCAGCTCCGTCCCGTCTTACTTTTTTCTCCACCTTGTTCCCTAGCCTCGTCCCCCGACGAGCATTACTCCAGGTAAAATAGAACTCCGCTGCGATCGATAAAGAAAATCAAGATTCCTTCGTAAATGGATCGGGTCTTGATTTTGTTCCTTCCTATCGCCGATTCGCCGTGTTCCTGTCACCATCATTGCTGCCGTATCTCTCAGCCACGTTTCATCAATCTCGAGAGCTGCTCGTAAATCTATCCTCTTTCTATTATCATCATCATTATTGGGATCATCGTCACTATCGTCACAATAATCGTCGTAGTCGTTAAAATCATCATTGTACTCGTCATAACCATTCGAATTACTATTATATTCATTATAATCATTAAAATTATCGTCATAACCATTTACATCATTATCATTACAATTATGATTGCAATTATTAAAATCATTGCAATTATCGCAACCAAAACAAACCCAAACAAAGTCATCACGGTACTCGTCATAATCATTGAAATTATCGTTATCGAAATAATCTTCATAATCATCAGAAGCATCATCACATTCGTAACAATCATCATTAATCATTAAATTCATCATTGACACGTTCTTATCCTTGTTTAACTCGGACTTCCATTGTACGTCCAATAGAAAAAGCGTTGCACAAAGCGCAAGTTGCGTCTCGACGCAACAGAGACGTAGTCCCTCGTATCAATTTGGTCCACGGATTACAACGTGCGTAACGCACATGCGCATCGAGGAACGATCGAAAAGCTCCCACGATCATTCTGTCTTTCTCATTTTTTTTTTTTTTTTGCCTTTCGATCGGCAATGGACCAAGTGTGCAAAAAATAGAGAATAAAATAAAAAGCACGTAATTGTTAACCATAAAGTGAAAAAAACTTCTCAAGTATAATAACAATAATAATAATGACGGCATTAATAAAATGCCTGTAAATTCTATCGGCGTTTAATTTGATTCGTCCTTGATTGCTCTGATATATCGTCCTGTCACGGTTCTTCGATTGCTCGTTACAATATATCTCGTATATATATATATTTTTTTTATTTCTTTCCCTCTCTCCCTTCTCTCTCTTCTCTTCTTTTCTCTCTCCTTTTACAGACATTCATTTTATTTTATTTGCCCCTTCTTTTTCATTCCTTCACTTTTTACGTCGTCGATCCTTACGCACCCGTAGCCCTTATAAGGAAAAACTACCGAGTCTGTCGCGAGCTACTACCCCACACGAGATCGCCTAATGGCCTCCTCGATTCTCTCTCTTTCTCTCCACGCGTAAACGCACGCGCGCACACATGCGAGAACAAGAGAGTACAGGGTGCAGTATCACAATTCGTTTTGTCCGCGTTCACTTTCCGTTCGTGTATACAAACTTGTACTCGAATGTGTATGTAAGGTACGTACCTACGTATGGACGTGGCCCTAACCGTGGCCGGGAGTGCGGGCATCGCAGTACTGACCAGGTTATTACCGGCTAAGTGGACGATTCGTAATGACACCGGAGGCTGCCATTTTAGTGCTAAGTGCCGCACATTATATGTATCTCGTCCAGTGCAAGGGATCGCAGGACCACTCCGAGACCCTCTCGGCGCACACTCTCAATTCCCCCCTTTTTTTTTGTTAAATTTTTTTTTTCTTTTTTTTTTCGTTACGTTGATAGTATTGTAAAATTGATTGTGCAGAGAAATATGCAATATTATTTATATTATTACTATTATTGTAATTGAAATTTTTGTCAGTATTGTATTATTTTTATGAATTTTTATGTCGTACCATTTTTGTTATTCGTTCTAATAATTGGATTATTATTATTATTATTAAGATTGTGGTACGATATTTGTATAGCGTTTTTTTATCGCTTTTTCATGGTATTTTCATTGTTAATTTTTTTATTTCATATTATTATTGTTAATATTATATTATTTTTATCATTTATAATAACGCATTATTTTTTATATTCGTGCTAATAATTGGATTATTATTATTCTTGCTGTTGTTCATTATTATTATTATTATTAAAGATACTTATATAGCGTTTTTTAATAGATTTTTTAATTATATTCCTTTAATTGATAATTTTTTCCATTTCATACCATCATTGTTGATATCGTTGTCTTTTTATTGTTATTCGCGTTTCATTTTTGCTATTATTATTAATACGAGCGTCGTACTTCTATTCTTACAGCGTACTTATTTTTACGATTCTTATTATCATATTGTTCTTATTGTTATTTCGTTACTATTTTATCGCTATTAATATTGCTATTGCTGGTGTAAGATAGAGAGAAAGGTAGTGCATTTTATTCAATTGTAGACTACTAATCCGTGGAACGGATAAATTATACACCCAGCGACGCGTAAGAAATAATATAGTTGATCATTCGTTTTTTTATTTTTGACGTAATGATAAAAAGATTACTGTGTATTTATCAGCGATTTTATTTTCATGCGAAAAGCTCGCTGGGTGAACGAGAGCGAATAATGCACGTATCGTAATCACGCGCTACAGGCACTTGGACATGCAATCACTCGCGCCACAAACGGTCCAGCCAACCGTAATGTCGGATCATAAAAAATAACGAGGTTATGTCATGACCAAATAATAATAATCCGCGAAAGTAATCACTTTATGGGCGAAGTAATGAGAGGAGGAAGGCACATGGTCCTTTCATATGGCCCTGTATTAGAATCAAGGTCCTCTCGTTATTCTTCAAATGAATTGGATTCAACATTCAACTACTCGGATTCCCATTTGCGAGCCAATTTCGGTTGCACGATCGGTTCATTTTCAATTTCGAGATGATTTTTAATCCCGGTACTACGTCATTGTATCCTCGCGCCGATTTTTCAATCGATTCCATTCAAAGGACCATTCTCTCGTTTTTTTTTATGATCCGGGTTTTTGAAAAAAAAAATTGAAATTGAATGACTTTTCGAAAAATAGATTATGACAAATGTTTCTAGAGAGAAAAAATTAGGTAAAATGTTTTTCGAAAAACAGGTGGAAAGAATGAATCGAAAAAAAAGAACTAAGATTCTTTTCGGAAGAAGAATGAAGAATTAGTTTGTTCGTTCGTTCTTAGAAAGAAGAATTGAATCAGTGTTTCTAGAAATGAAAAATCAAGTAGACCTTGATTTTTACGAAAAAAAAGTTACAAGTGATTTTTAGAAAAATATAAAAAATAATTTTCAAAAAGTCAAAAATCATTTTCGAAAGGTCAAACTGGACGAAAGTCTTCAAATAAATTGATAATCACTTGTCAGAAGAAAAAAAGAGGAGGAGTTTATATTTAGAAAACAAAGAAATCGATTTCTAGAAATAATCGAAAACCGTTTCAAGAAAGATTACAGAAAGAAAGATTAAAATTACAGGAAAATCTAGAAATAAACGGAAAATCAATTGTCCAAAAAAAAATAGAAACATTTTATAAAAAAAGGTTTTAGAATGAATTAAAAAGAAAGTATTTAGAAAAATATTTATAATATAAATAAGTGGTTCGTCCGAGATGAGTGCGGATCACATGTTGCGATCCACAGGAGCAATATAATAAAAAGCGTCCCCGCGGCGAGAAATATTGACGGGTGCAAAACATATCCGTACATTATGTTACGTATGCGCACCTCTACGGCGTTGCAGTCATAAACATTTATTACACACGGTTCCTGCTATGCGGACAGATTCGAACACACAGACACAGAAATACACGAAGGCGGTCATACGTCGCGAGTCGTGAAGCGTTTTATAGCCCTAGCTCTCTCACCCTAAGTCTATGCGAGTGAACCTTTGGCTTTTGCACTCGCTTCCGTCGAGTCCCGTTAACCCTTTGCCACTCTTATCGGCAGAAACGCATTTGAAGGCTTCATCGGAAAATCGTAAATGAATGCTGTAATTGAAAAACACTTTTGTATAAATTGTATTTACGTGGGTATGCTGTTAGAAGTGGGGGGGAAACTGATAGTGTTGATAGTGTTGCCGATTACAATTTTCATCGATGCAATTTTCATTAATCCATTTTATTTCATATAAATCGAAATATTATAATTAATTGTTAATTATAAAAACGTTATTTTCGTATTAACTTTATTACGAAAAAAATGAAGTGGATTATGAACAAATTACTGACTCAATATCTCGATATATACACGTATTTATCTATTTATTTCACTAAATATAAGTCAGAAGTTTATAATTAACAATGACGATTCCAGAGTTAATGATTTTTTATATGTATAAATATTCATATCACTGAATTTCATCAAATAAAAATTAGATTTAAAATATTTATTCGATTGAATATAAACGAAAAAATGATAATGAATCGGAGTGATACTAAAGAAGACATTTTGCTTTGAAGTGTACAATTATTTGTATAACTTTTTATCAGATAGAAATTAATCAAAATTTTTTTAAATTATATATAAATCTAGAACTTCTATGTTTTCAAAATTAAATTTCGATTGTTTTAAAATAAGAGGAATGTTCCGTTGACAGTAGTTATTGTTAATGTTCTCGGTTTATGTTCATTTATGTGTAAAATAATAATTATTCCAATAATTCTTGCTCCAAATTAAGTCGGTCCAATAATTATTCCAACAATTCTTGCTCATTGGACCGACCATATAATTAAGCTGCAAAAATAACAAAATTAACAATTTCAATCTAGCGATTTTGATCAAATTGAGAAACTCAAACATTTTAAAAAAAATGCAAAACGACACCTGTACATTTCGAGTTCACACATCACATCTGCGTTTACCAGCTTTAACCAGCTGGGACGACGCGTAATAAAAATTTTAATCCGCTTTGACGGTTCTCCGCTGACACTGTGAATAAAAATGAGTTTGAACATCGTATCACAATAGCAAACAGGCGGGAAAACGATAGTTAAGAGTCCAAACTAATAAGTCAAACAAAAATTTGTTCAAACATGGGCGTACCTTATATCTCGGAAAAAGGGCTTTTAAAACCCGTTGTATCGTAGCAATATTGACTATACGAGAACATCCAGCTGATTCGACGAAAATCCAAAAATTTGTTGTCAAACGTTTGCTTATTTTGAGGGTCGTCCCTTCTGGACTGACCTTAATTAAAAATGGTTTTTTTAATGACACTCGTCACGGGTAATGTCGAGTACGGGGACACTCGGCTACTCCGAAGATGCTCGTCAAAACGTTTCCATAAAAATTCTAACAGGCCGGCGCTAATTGGCTCGATGAGGCTCGGAAAATCTGAGATCCGGAAGGGTAACATTAGACATACGGGAGTTGGAACTCGCGGTGTTGCTTTGAGGAATTTATTAATAAGGTCCCTACGGTACGAAAGCGTACGTTTACGAGGCTTTTGTCGGCTTCTATCATCTCTATATCCTCTCGGTACGACGACACGGCTACCAGCGGAATTCCAGAGCGAAAGACCAAATAAAAATCATATTACAGAAAGATTTGACCGTTTAGCTTCTTCCTGATTATTTTACCCTATCTCTCTACAGTTCTCTCTCTCTCTCTCTCTCTCTCTCTCTCTCTCTCTCTCTCGAAGTTGCTCTTCCTCTTCAAACATCCAACCAGCATCAAAACCCCAGCTAAACATCGTCTTCTTTTTTTTCAACCCGCGTCATCACCCTGATCAATGTTAAAGATTGATAAAACGTTCGCTTCTCTCTCGGAACGATCTCCGACCATTCGTATTTAATTTTTCAAGTCTCGTTGCTGATTTTTTTTTCGTACTAATTGTTGATAATTGAAGTTTTTCCCAAAGAGTAAATCCCGCTTTGATACGTATAAATATTCATTGATTTTATCGAGTAAAAATTAGATTTGAATTATTTATTTGATAGGATATAAATCAAGAATTTCTAATACCATCAATTTTGAAGAAGACATTCTCCTTTGGCAGATATAAACAAATGTTTAATTAACTTTTAAAAAATTAAATACAAATAAAGTTGCAATTTTGTTTTAACGAAAGGTCAATTAAAATTGTATATTTAAAAAATTAAACTTTAATTTGAAGAAATCGTAAGAATTCTAGATTGGCAGTAACGTGAGAGATGGTTCGTAAAATCGAGAATATCCGGTCACTTTTATGTACGGGTTGATCTCCCGGGCGGTCACCGCTCCGAGTGTTGGTCATACGTACCTTTGGTCAGGGAGCATCGGTGCAGCTGAAACTCGACTCTCTATCCACCAACGACGGTTTTCCATATGTGTATACGTACAATCTCAATTCCCTTTCCCTATATCGTTGGAAAATGCGATTATTCCCAAGAGGCAAACGAACCGTGAGCTCGTGTGTGGCTTTTATTTTTCTTATCGGCTCTCGTTTTCGTTTCCTTCCTGCGCGTATAGCTCTCCTCCTCCCTTTCGTATCTGAGTGCTTCGTAATTTGCATCGAAATGCGATTCGATCCCACACAAACTCAGAATGGATGGATATTACGTGTAATGTATATGTACTGCATAGGACGTGATGATGATGATGATGATGATGATGATGATGATCAGGATGATGATGATGATGATGATCGCACGAGGCGCGTTATCCCTCCTTTCGCGAGCAAACGTCATCATACATCAATATATATATATATATACGCGTACATATCGAAACTGCGTATAATTCGATCTGCTGATATCGAAACGACGAAGAATTCGCGCGAGAGACGCCGATAGAATATAGAATATCTATGTGGGTATGTAAAAAAAAAAAAAAATGTATAAAAACCTCGTTCAAATTGAAACTCGCATCGCCTAGTATGATTGGATCAATTAGCTTTTTATTGCAGTTTACGATCACTCTTTTGTCGGATTGTTTGCGCTTGTTCGTTCCTCCCTTCTCTTCGTCTTTGGAAAATTCCGAGGTGGATATAGAGAACAGTCTCGTTATCTCCGATGTTTCTTTGATTTTTAAAGGATTTTACTCGAGAGCCATACTTGAAAACCTTCTTCGTACCCTCGAGACGAAAGGGATCTTGAAATTATGAAATTATGCGAAAAAGGGACATGATTGAAATGAACAATACGGATGGAAAAAAATTTGAGTTTAGAGGAAATAAAATAAAACTGATTCTATTATTATCATAGTGAATTAATGGGAAAAATATTGAATTTATATTAAAAAATGTGAAGGTACTTAAAAAAAAAACAATTATTTCAATCAAAAGTGCGAGTTGAGAAAAAAACGCGAATCCGGATTTTTTAAGAACACAGAAATCTTGAAATAATGAAGTAAAAAAAAAAACAATTATTTCGATAAAAATAGCAAATACATATTTTGAAAAGATCAAATATGTTTACTGAAAAATGTACAACGAATGAAAATTAAAAAAAAAAACCGTAGCCACAAATAAAAACCTTTCTTTACGTTTGCAAAAAATAGCAAACGCCAAAATGTGGAATTTGATGCAGCAAATTCAAATATAAATCCCCTGGCTTTAAGAACCCAACGTAATTATTTTTTTCTTTGTCTTTTTTAATCATTGAAAGTGATACGAAATCACTTTTCAATAATTAAAAAAGACAAAGAAAAAAATCATTTTTAATAATAAAAATAATTTTTAAGAATCAATCAATATAATTAAATACCCATAATGAAAATAAAAAAACTTAACAATAATTTTACATTTTTGGAATCGTATTTCTAATTTTATTTTTACTTATTCAAACTTTCTTTGTCAATTTTCTTCTACCTTTATCAAATTCCACAAAAATATATAATCACGACGAAAAGCGGCCGATTCAGACGTTCCGGCCTCATCGAACCCAAACTCAGGTCCATTTCCTGATACTACCCGAACTCCTAGCTAATCAGCTGAACAATTTTTTTTCCATTTCCCCCTCCCCTCGCCGCCTATATTTTTGTCACAGCCCGTTTTTACATCAACACCGATTCATCATTTCGTCATTTGCCTCAAATCCCCCACGACCAGTAATTTCTCAACTCGAAAATTCCATCGAGAGTAATAAACATTGATTTTAATGAACATCTCGCGATGTTTCTTCCCTCGCCGATCTCTCGATGAATATTCCGCGATTCCCTCATACGCGATAGGAGGTAGACCCGGTGAGTATATAAATCCTGGACACGCAGTTGATTCCGCATAGGGTACGTGAGTGCACGTATAGAAATTCTGCGGTCTCAAGACGAGAGACGATCCTCGTAAAAAAGAAAACCTGAAAAAGAAACCTGAGCGGGAAGGGGGGGGGGGGGGGGGGGGGAAGCGACGAACTCGAGTAAAGAAGAGAGTATAGAATGGTCGATGTTGGCGTTCGGATATCGATAGCAAGAAAAATGTTTATAGGCTCAGTCGAAGCTCCTTACGAAGAAACGTCTGCGCCGCCCTCTCTTCCTCCGTCCTCTTCATTTTCTTCCCTTTTTTTACTCCCCTTTCGTCTTCGGTTGGACTTCTCGGAGAGCCACGAGGGCCCTTCAACGTCCGGGGCAATCAACCAAGAGTTCTTGAGGGTCTCTAAGCTAGAGGACCGAGAGCACCCTACCGGGAACTTTTTCCATGAATTCACGACTCCCTTTGTGGCTTCGGTCTCGTCCCTCGCTTATTGTTCTCCGAGCAACGATTATTCCCATTTTTTCGTCTTCCCAATTTGACAGGAAGTGATCTCTTTTCCTAAAGATTCTATAGAGATTTTATTGGAGCCCGCGAGAGTTGACTATTTCTCTCCAAAAATCGAAATATTCGAATGTTCGATACGAACGAAAAGCGTGAAAGGACTTTTTGAATTGTCAAAAAGTTTGTTCGTTGCTTTTTTTTTTAGTATCCAACACTCGATTATTTGGATTATTTAAAGACGGCGCCTGGATTGTTGGATCAATTATTTTCGTTCTTTAGTGACGCGACGTTTTTTCTTTTATTTTTTCATCACAAATACAATTTTTATATTCTCATGCCAAAAACTCGTTTTTTTTTTAACTTTGTGAACGAAGCACATTTTTTTTTAGTTGGATCACCGAAATATCATTTCTTTAAATTCGCGAATCAAAAGTATGCTTTCCTTTGGGTTAGTGAAACAAGTTTTTTGTTTTTTTTTCAGATCTCGAAACCACTCGGTCTTGTTTTTGGGTTCTCGATCCCCGAAGTCGTTTTTTTCTTATATTTCCGTATAAAACCGCAGTTTTTTTGCATTCTTGAATAAAACGGTCGTTTCTTTGAATTCTTGAAACGAAAACCCATTCTTTTGGGGTTTTGAAACCAAAAGCTCCTTCTTTAGATTTATGAAACAATTTTTTTTTCTTTCTGAAGTTCCACATTGTTTTTTTTTACCAGAAAAACGCTTGTTCCTTGGTTTTCCGGTGAAAAAACAATTTCCTTTTGAATTATTCGGGCCAAAAAGACGAAAAATCTGGATAGTTCGGTAATTGTAATAACACGAGGAAAAAAGATAAAATTCAGGGTAAAACAGACGGAACGTCGAAAAGTGGAGTTTAAATGTTTTGGTGTCTTTCTGTTTCAGTTGCACGTCAAAATACGTCGGCGAGTATTGTCAACATCTGAATCCCTGTCACAAGGGACCGCGTTGTCAGAACGGGGGTTCGTGCAGGGTCAGGGCCGGCATCGACGGTGGAACACCTTCGTTCGTATGCTCCTGCCCGGTTGGTTTCAGCGCGAGTCTTTGCGAAATACCGCTCGACAATGCCTGCGACTCCTTGCCCTGTCTTAATGGTGCCACGTGCGTCCTCAAATCGCTCTACGACTACGTCTGCACTTGTGCAACCGGTTACACAGGTAACATCAACGATCGACCGAAATTATTTCTTAGATAAGTTCTTAAAAACATTAACGTCCGGAAAAAAATGGATTTGGAATTATTGAACTTTCGATAATAATTTTTAATGGGATTTTTGGGAAGATAAAGTCGAGATTTATCAGAAAATTCGTAGATAGTGTTTTCAAATATTGAGATATTTTTTTCATTGACAAAGATTTATAAGAAAATGGATATATTATCGCTGAAACGAAAGTTGAGAATTTACGTTACGACGGAGAAACGAAAATTCTTCGCTTTCTTATTTTACCGTCTTTATCCGGAAAAGCATTTCTGAAAAATTGTATCGTAGATCTCTAATGGGAAGAAAACACAATGATTTATGGATTCTCGTAACGATGATTTGCCAAAAAGAATTTATAGATCGATTAAATAACGTATATTTTTGTGGCATTCCAACGATGCAAACTTGGATATCGACAATTAGGGATTAAAAAAAACAATATTTTAAGGAACCGGTAATTGTGAACTGAAAAGTAGATTAAATATTTATTCGTATCTATATTAACAATGCTGTGAAAACAAACCTGAGTAATTAAAGCGTTTACAAGCGAAAAAAAAAAAATTTTTCCAGCTCGAAGATATTGGCGAACAGTTGACCGAATTTTTGGTCTTATCGTGTTTCGATCATCGAAATAAAAAATGTTGTATTTTAATTCGCGTTTGTCATCGATCGTCTCGGCCGCTGGATCGTACTGATCTACCGTTGAAAGATAATAGTCCTCGCGTCGCAAAGCTACGTGTCTCGTAGGAACAAAAAAAAGGCCGCGAAAAAAAAAACGAATAAAAATTAGAGAGCACTTTATTGACGTCGTTCCGTATCGCGGTCTTTGCCGGTGAGTTTCCATAATGAAGCGCGTAGGTGTTCGACCAAGGCAAAAAAGCTTGTTGCGTCTTCCTACATAACAGGCCACCACAGTCGCGATTACGCGATCCGTCGATCTTCATTGTACGTAATGTTAATGGCGTGCACGGATCGCAGCCCAAAAAATAAAACTCCGTAATATTACCATTCAAATAGGGAATGCCAAAATTCCCTATATCTGGATAATTCGTTCAATGCCTGTACCATTCGAAACGCCTTCCACGAGAATATTCTTGAATATATATCTATTTTCGAAAAATGTAAAAAAGAAATTCAATTTTTTAAAGCTTTCGAAATAGTAGCCTAGTGATATTCCCGGCTTCTATGGGGACTTTCAAATATACCAGAAAATAGGGTATCACAAATGTCTTTTAGTACTGAATAAGAAACTCTGCAACTAAAATGTGGTGATCAGTATCAGTATGGTCCAAAAGAATCGACATTTTTTACATTCTGATATTAATAGATTACGAGTGTTTATTAATTTAAACAAATTAAGATTCTGGATATATATATATATTTTTATATATTTTTTTATCTTATTTGTATCCAAAATCTAAATTTGTTCAAATTAATAAACATCCGTAATCTATTAATATTATAATTCAAAAAATGTCGATTCATTTGAATCATTTATACAGGGTAACCGGAAATTCGAGCTATTCCTTCAAAGGGGTGTGTTGCAAATGACCTCTACTATTAGAGGTCATTTGCAACACAAAATGTCCCATCAACTGGGGGTCGAAAATTCATGGTTATTGAGATATTGATGTTTTTATGTTTTCTGAAGAATTTCCTGACTTTCCGCCTAAAATAAAAAATTATGAAAAAAATACGCTATTATAAACAACGATTTGATACTTTTTTGAGAGACCAAGAGTTAGCGATGTACGCACAGTTCCATCCATTTTTTTTAAGAAATAAAGAGAGATTCAGGAGAAAGATCAAAGAAATTCAGTTAAATTAAATACTTAAGGCTTTTTAATTTTCAGATTATGTAAAGTTTTGATGCAAAATTTGTTTTCAAATAATCGCTAACTGTTGGTCTCTCAGAAAAGTATCAAATCGTTGTTTATAATAGAGTATTTTTTTATAATTCTTTATTTTAAGCGGAAAGTCATGAAATTCTTCAGAAAACATAAAAACATAAATATCTCAACAACCATCAATATTGGACCCCCAGTTGATGGGACATTTTTTGTTGCCAATGACCTCTACTACAACCCCTTTGAAGGAATAGGTCGAATTTCCGGTCACCCTGTATATAAATGTCAAGAAATATGCACAACGCCTTCCAGGCTCCGTTAAAAAATAAAACCGTTAATCGAGTAGTCGCAAGTGTAATTATCATACGGAACGGTCGTGCAGTGTTACCGAGGTGTGACCAGATCCATTTGTAGGAAAAGAGATTTCCATATTACATACACATAAAGATATGCATGTAAAAAAATGATAATAACTTGGACGGTAGTTGAGCGTGGGAAATCTTCATCCATTGACGATTGACCGGTTCGTGATACTCCGAGGATCGTCCAAAAGTAGTCGCAACTATTATAATCAAGAATAAATTCAAAGTCTATTTGAATAAATTCCTCGGATGTGTTTCATTGCAGTAAAAACACGAGGAACAGTTGTCATCGTTACATTACGTATAATAAAAGGGCGAAGAATCAAGAGCTAAAGACGAGACGGAAAAACATCATTGTTGATACTTGATTGTGTGTGTGTTTTTTTTTTTTTTTTTTTTTTCGTTTTCATAGGTGAACATTGCGAGAGACAGGATCACTGCGCCTCCTCACCGTGTAGAAACGGTGCCGAGTGCGATTCCCTCGAGAACGATTATCGATGCACTTGCGCCCCCGGATTTACCGGTCCGAATTGCGCCGAGGATATCGACGAGTGCGAACGCGAGCCTTGCAAATACGGAAGCTGCAAGAATACACACGGATCTTACAAGTGAGTGAACATCATCTTTTATCAATCTGCGAAATATAATTTTTCAAATATTTGTATTTTTATTTTTTGTACACTGGAGTACTTTTGGATGAGGCTTTAAAAGCCCACTCTGACATTTTTCAGAGATATTCCTTTTAATATTCTACGATAACTATTGAAAAACCGAGATATCGAATTTTGAAAGTTATTTACTTTACTGCGCTCCTGCTGTACCAAATAAATCGATGCAAACCTGAATCAGCGCGAACGAACTCGTACAGATCGAAAACAAACTCAAAGGGACCCAGGAATTACAAGGACCGAAAGAAAAAAACTTAAACCTTGACGAAACCCAAACGAACCCAAACTCGAACAGATTTAGATGAACCCAAGAGATTCAAACAAACCCAAACGGACCCAAAGAAAATCAAACAAATCTGAACAGACCGAAACAAACCGAAAGAAATTCAAATAAATGGAAACGAACCCAAAAAAAAACTCGTCTGACATGACGCGTGACACACACAAGAAACTTTTTGTCAAAACTGACACTTCAAAATTCATTCGTGCCCAAACAAAACCAAACGTATTGAATCGAACCCAACAAAAATCAAACAAACCAAAATGGATTCAGACACACGTAGAAAGATTTTAAAAAAGCCAAACGGACCCAAACAAACCCACAAGGATTCAAACAAAGCCAAACGGACCCAAAAAACCCAAAAGGATTCAAACAAAGCCAAACGGACCCAAACAAATCCACAAAAATTCAAACAAAGCCAAACGGACCCAAAAAAACCCAAAAGGATTCAAACAAAGCCAACCGGACCCAAACAAACCCAAACAAAATCCACCTGACATGCCAAGTGATAAACGCAAGGAACTTTTCTTTCCCATCAATTTTGTAACACTTTCGAATTTCCATTTTATTTTGAACTCAAAACGGATATTCGTCGTTTTTTCGCAGAATGCTCAATGTTTCCTGTAAAATTTTCCTCCGTACAAAGTCAGTCTACGTTTGTTGACGGAGTGACCTTGAAAGAATATAATATTTTCCTTGAATCCTGGCGTCTTGAAAAATCGCCGATATTGCCTGGACGTTCGTAAAATAAGAAGCCGGAATAAGAACGCTTCGTGTTTGTCTCGGCCGAATATGGGACTGGCAGGTAACCCGTACAGATAGGAGGATCGATATACATATAACCGTGGCGCATAGGACAGGCATCCTCGATTTATAACCCGTGATTATTAAGTTTTAACCGGTGATTACCTAAATGGTTGGTTCGTAAATGGCAATGGACGGGACTCGACACCGCGGATTCGTCCCGTGAGTACACGGATAATACAAAAGTATTCGCCGCAAAACCGAGGAGGAAAGAACGATGGTGAAGGGGGCGTCAATGAGTCCGCGATGAAGGGTAGAAATATGAAGGAAAAATGTGAGGACGGTTATATATATATATATATATATATATATATATATATACGTACATACATTTATGTTTTTGTGGTATCGGATATAGGAACCATAAAACGTGAAGAGGGAAATAGAAAAGTCTGGAAAAAAAGAAGCGAATTAAATATAAAATTGAAAATCAAATAAAAGATACTAAAAATGAAAAAAAAAACAAATATAAATATAATGATTGGGATTTTTACAGTTTTCTTAACCATAAATATTTAATTCGTTATAATTATCATTGATTAATAAAAATGATGAATCAATTAAACAATTGATTATCTTTATAATGATGATGAATAATTTTGATTAATTAATAAAAATCGAAATGAACAAAATGTTTATAATAGAATTTAAAAAATTGTATCGTTAAATATTGATTCGATTCTTTTATTTCAATTTTTTTCATTTAAAGTATCGATTGTTCATTAACAATAATTAAAGTCAACAAATATAATATGTTGTTACATTTACGAAAATTTACAATGTTCAATTAAATCCAATTTATTTGCTTATTCACTTAATTTATTATAACCGAAAAATTCGTCGCAACTTGTTAAAACAAAAGAAAAATTAATTTAAAAAAATGGTCTTGGTCTATAATATTCATGGTTGATAACATCGGACTGAGATTCAAAGGACCGAGTGCCGAGTTTCCTTCTTCGCGGAGTTCGCCAGTGCGACGAGCCCTCGGCTGTCCGTTCCGTTCTCCCGTCTTATTTGTCGCTCGCGCAATTACCGATTGATCACGGATTCGTCCTGCGGAACAACGACGAGGAGACGCGGGTGACGGCGCGAAGATGAAAAGACGAGAAATACGGCAGAGAGAGAGAGAGAGAGAAAGAGAGGGAACTTTACGGGCACATCCGTAAACGCAAGACGTATGGAAAGGAGCGATCAATCTCACGGCTCATTAAAAATTTCATACTTCACGTACAGCCTGTGAAAAACGACCTGACCGCGACCTAACCCTCGCGAATCCCGAGACTAAAAATTTCCGAACGATAAAAAAATAGAAAATGCATCATTTGCCTCCTTTTATTTTATCTTTCATTTATTTCGTTACGTTAAAATCATCTTCTATATCAGAACAAGGAGAGATCTGGATCCACGAGCTTCCATCTCGGTCTCACTGTAATTGTCATCCCCTATCAACATTTCGGCTCTTTTACTTTCGTAGATCGCCCCGCTCGCAAAGAAAAAATATAATACAGAAAAATAAAAAATTATGCTCGATACGAAAGCAACAAAAAAAAAAATAATTCGTACAAATACAATAAAATATACGATCTGAAAAAGGTTTAAAAAAATTAAAAGAGATAATATGAAATAAGGAATTAAAAAAGGAAATGTAAAAAACTGACGATGAAAAATAATAATTATGAAAATTATTTGTTAAATTAAATTGATTAACTTGTTTGTTAAAAATGATTATCATTAATTAAATCTAATTTGCTTAATGATTTACTAGGAACTATTATTATTATTAATCGAATTAAATTTATTGAATTATTGTTAAATCGGATGAATTGTTTATTAAAAATAATTAGTCTCAATAAATATAATCCGTTACTACGTTTACAAAAAATTACGATGTTCGTCCAAATCCAATTTATTTGATCGTCCACTAAATTTATAATTATTATTATCAACCAAAACTATAAATTTGATTATCATAAATCGTAAATGGAAGGAAAGATTTAAAAAAAGCACGAAAGGAATAATCGATAGTTTTAGATTTCCATTAATTGCAATGCTCTAGAACGCATTCGTCCTCTAACGCACCAGCTTGATACATGATTGATTGCTCAAAGACAATACACAGAAGTAGCTGAGAAAAGACAAAGGAAGAAAAAGAGATGACGATGACGATGATGATTAATTTTATTGTGCCCCAGTAAAAAACTTTCGGGAAATTAGAAAAAAAAACAGAAATTATAACAAAATAAAATATAAAAATTTAACGAAATAATAACCAAGTAACAATCTATTTAAAAAATTCCAAAACCGCAAAAAAAAACAAACAAACAAAAGAGAGAGAGAGAGAGAAACAGGAAAGCCTCGTAAAAATGTACAGTTGAGCGAAACCGTTCGATCGACATTGGACCCTGTGTCTCTCGCGGATTCACTGCACAAACGAGAACTTTCCAGCTGGTCGACCGCGTGGAACGTACACCAGGCGCGCTCCGCGCGCGACGCGAAACCACCTGCGCTAGGAATCCGTTTCTCGTTGCGTTGCCGACGCGAGCCCTTCGAGAGGGATTCCACCGGGTCCCCGACCTTCCGCCTCGACTCGACCCCGTTACGAATTTCAGGATGACCTTCTTTGCCTTCCTAAAAAATCCCCCTATTGGCATTCATCTCCGGATCCCAAACATTACCTACCTGATACGGTGAATTCGACCCTCCCAATCCCCACACCCCCATTCTCCCTCTAACCGCCAACCCGAGACGTTTAGGAAACAAAGAAACCGAAAAAATGGAAATTTTAAATTCGTGGAAATATTATGAAAAGAAAAAAAAAAAAACAAAAAACGTCCGATCATCGCTGGGGAAAAGGGTTTGGGCGTCAAATGACGTATGGTCAGTATTCTGTTCCGAATTCACGGGAGTGAGAAACCGCCCAAGAGTATTATCATTTTTTGTTTCCTTTTTTTATATTCTCGAGGTCCTTCGTGTACGTACGCACGTGATCGGAATAACTCGCGTGGGAATTTTCCACTTCCCTGCACACGCGTGTATGAGTATGTATATATACATATAGCTACATAGATTTGTACAGATATATACGCGCACGCGCGTTTATACAGGGTGTGTCGAAAGAAGCAACGATAATATTGCAAGTTCTGGTAGGACTTGATGATGATCCAACATAGGCAACGTGACGTAAAAGCGGAATACTTTTGAAAATATTCGCAACTTTATTCAAGGGCAGATATACACCTAGATGATCGAAAACATCAATTTTTTTTCTGTTGCATTTTCGTGAAGTTTGTGGTCTCCGGAATATCTGGTGAAAACGGCAAGTTAATATTTCGATAAATAAGCGAGTTACATCCAATAAAGGGTTGCGCGTCTGTTTATTCATTACCAAATTTTCAAACGTGTTTTTGCCAAAATCACGTTTTTCAAGTCGGTACCCAAAGTTTCTCGAAAACTAATAAACCGATTGCCTTCAGGTTTTTCGTGGTTATTCTATACACAATTATCTAGTACTTACCATAGGATTTTTTTGTTCCGTTACTTAGTTTTTGTTTTATAAGCACAATAGTAACAAATGTTCGGCTCAAAAATCACGATTTACGTTGAAACGTCCGCCATTTTGCCATAAATCGATATTTTAAAAATCGGCTATGACAAGTACTAGATTATAGTAGCTCATTTAATAATCTTCTTGGTTTTTTTTTTCTCTTGATGATTGTGGAAGAAACGCCAGTGGGTACCGTATAATCAAATTTTTTTACGACGCTCCAAGAATCATACAATATCATTTTGTGTTTTTTATATTTTTTAATCAAGAAAATTAAACATATTTTTGAAAGAATGTACTTTCAGATCATTAAAACTCCAATCCGAAATTTCAAATAGTTGTCCCTGAAAAAATTTACAAAAGTAGACTTCATTCCGGCTACAAGGTGTACATCTCCCCTTAAATGTATGGAAAAAATCTCTAAGCATATGTTATATCTCACGGCTGAAAATTTCAAATATTTTTTGTCCCAATATTGCCAAAAGATGTCGATGTCTCCATGTTACAAAAGGCAAAGTCCTATCGGATTGGCACATCATTGTCCAGTCTAAATCGTCAAAAGGTACTTTAAGAATGATTTTTTCCAAATTCTCAATTTTTTTTAACTTTTGCTTGAAAATTAAGGATGACGCGTTCCAGTCTTTTTTTTTAGAAGATCCATTTTTACTGACGTCTTATAATTGTTTGTTCTGGACGATGATGATGAGCTGGTCTGGCACAGCGTGGCATAGCCATCGTTGGTTTTTGGAACACCCTATGCATATATATAACCGGATACACAAAACTGCTCCGTGTTTCGCCTTTATTCCGGATTAGCCTACGTTCCCATTCGCAAAAGTAAAAGTAACGTCTCTTGCAGGTAGTTTTCGGCTACCTCATCTTTGAGTCACTTCTTTAAGGAGCGTAGAATCGAGCGACCGAAGAAGCGACTGGATCGTGCCGTTGTCGACTTCTCCTAAATTATTCATCTATTCATTATTAAAATTAATTTGAAAAATATATATATATATCAGTATGTTTGGGTTTGTTCGAGTTTTTTCGAACATGCTATTGGGCACGCGTGTGACATTCACGCTGAAAATTCATTTTGCTTTGTTTGTTTATCAGAATTTGTTCAACGGCTAATTATTTAATTAGTTAATAAACATCAAGAAAAAACGCAATAGAGTATAGAGAAATGTGATAAGTTAATACTAGTAAAAATAACAATTATAATAATCAATATCAGAAACAAAATAATGATATCGATTATAATTAAGTTTTAAGAAATTGATGAATCATTTTACATTATAAACAATTGTGATATTATTTTATTAATTATATAGTGAAATAATAAATTAGTAAACTACTAATATTAATAATAATAATGATAATAATGGGTATTTATAATATTAATATTAGCATCGACAACAGCAATAATAACGGAAATTGCACAATTTTAAAAGCTATGCTTTTTAACTTGGCTCCAATAATAATAACAATAACAATAAGAAAAAAGAACAATAATTATCATTATTAATAATAATAATAATAATTGATATTTATAATATTAATATAAACATCGACAACAGCAATAATAACAAAAATTACACTATTCGAATAGCTGTGCTTTTTAACTTGGCTCCAATAATAATAATAATAACAATAAGAATAAGAAAAACGAACAATAATTACCATTATTAATAATAATACAAATAATAATAATAAAAGTAATATATACGAACCGTCTGGTAATAAATGACGCGTACCGTCGCTGAGACCAAAATGGAAATAAAAATGGACAGTAACGCGTGCTGAATCCAAATGTATTTACTGGAAGTCGACTCGAAATTTGACCCCATAAATGTATAAGCCTGAATGTATATTTGCACGTGTGCGGCAAATTGTCATTGTTCGCGGTAGTGAGACGAGTCATATTTTATTTTCACATTTATAATGCTGGTAAAAATGTTTATATACGATATATAACAGGTAGAGCAATGGAACGCGTGAGTGTCGTCCTCGCAAAGAAGCGTATAACGATGTACATGGGAGGCTCGCGAGGTCAACGACCCGGAGATCAGAATAATCCTGAGAAATTGCGCCATTTACTTGATTGAATCACGAGTGCGTTCTATGCACGTTTGCCACTTGATAAACAACGATTTCACATTTTGCATCGTTCGGATACCATTAAACATCCGATTAATTGCCTACACGAGTTTCGCAGAATATTTTCTCTGACGACTTGCCATTCGAAAAATTAAAATATCGGGATTTTGATTTTTAGAGGAAAGGAATTTTTCGACGGTGAGTTGAAAAAGCGTGGTACTTGACACGATGCATTTTCTTCGAGCTCAAAACGTATCGGTATAAATCGATAAAATTGTCGGCTGAAAATCGGTAATATTGTAAGAATTTTCGATATATGTATTGAATAATCGGTAATAAATCGGTTACGCTTTCGATCGGTGAGATCAGTCAAAATGGTTGATACGTGTCACTGAATCGGTAGTTAAACAGTTGATTTTTAAATCGGTAACATCGATCTCAAATCTGCAAACAAAGTTCGTTATATATATACGACAGAATAATCGGCAATAGATCGGTGAAATTTTTAACTGATGATATCGATAACTAATCGGTTAAAAAGTTCGATGTGTATGACCGAATAATCGGCAATAATTCAGTTGATCGGTAAGAAATCGTTACGAGTTGTCGATTTATGTGATCGAATATAATCGGTAGTAGACCCGTCGAATGTCAATCGGTAAAAATACTCAATACATCTGTATATAGGAGCATATCGGTAAAAGGTCGGTTGAATATCAAAGCGTAAAGATCGATAACAAATCGGTAAATAAAATGATCGATTCACGTATAGAACTTAATAAACGACGGTACCGTTAACTGATACGATAATGAAACGATAATCGATACGAGGTTTCATTTTCGATCAGTCAAATCGAAAATGAAATCGGTAAGAAATCGGCAAGATTTACCAATATACGTGGCCAAATAATTGGTCCTATTTTCAATAAGTACCGAATCGATAAAAATGACCAATAAAGGTTATGGAATAATGGGTAATAAATCGGTTAAAACAGTTGTTTGTTAAGATTCTCGGTAATAAATCGGCAAAATGGTTGATCGGTAGGAGATCGGTTGGAACTTGAGTTCGGAAAATCGCTATATTTTGTGCGAACAATCGCGCCAAGGATTATATTGATTTTCTCAGGAACGCTTTTTATTGCCTCTTGACTCGTGTAAAAAAAAGTGCGTGGACTTGTATTTCTTATTTATAATTAGCACGCGAAACGTCCGGTCTCAGTTAACGGCCTTAAACTCAAGGAAAACCTCGACCTCTTCGTCCTCCACCGACGTCTTTCATCGATCCCGATCGCCGCTATGATACAACGACATAATCGATGCACTCTCGTCGTACCATATAATATTCTCAATGCTGCACCGCTTGCTCCAATTATCCGCGAGGCGTGTCCGTTATACGAGTGACTAATTCCTTGATATTTCTCGTATCGATAAATCCGAATGCCGAGGCTTGACGCGAGACTACCGATCGATCGGTACTCGATTGCATTCACTTTGCAGCCTCAGCTACAAAACCGATTTTTTTTTTTTTTTTGAAATTTGCAATTAAAAATATGTAAGGACGATTCTTCGAAATCGGCATTGAAAACGGATCACTGTCGATTCTTGGCAAACGACGATCAATTTTTAAAAATTTGTTGTTTAATTGTGATTAACATTTTTCGTAATATTTTATGAATAACGATTAAAGTTTTTTTTAAAGATAATGCTTTTTTATTTGGATTTCGATCAAATATTTTATAGAATTATTGGCACAGAATTATTGCTGTGAAGCATAGCTGTGAAAATGTACATACAATTTAATAATTATTCAGTCTCGGCAACATTTACATTTTCATCGAATGTTTGATTAAAACGTTGAACAAAAGTTGGAATAAAACAAAATACTTTTATACAGGAGTATAAAAGTACAAAATCAATAATAAAAAACAAACAAACGAAAACGCTACGTCCAATTACAAAAATTCATTAAAATTCACTCCAATGCTTATGGAGCCAAATAAAATGTACTTTTTATTGATTACTGGACTAATTTGTGGGTACAAATTTAATCACATAAAATTGCTACAAAATCAATAAAAAAAAAAAAAAAAAAAACAAACACGCTACGTCCAATTACAAAAATTCATTAAAATTCACTCGAATGCTTATCGAGCCAAATAAAATGTACTTTTTATTGATTACTTGACTAATTTGTGGGTACAAATAAAATCCCATAAAATTGATATAAAATCAATTGAGCATATATGTATACGTGTAGCTATGAAATAATGATGGTTATTGAGCTCAGTCCATGGGTCGTGGATGAATTAAAATTGAAAAGAGCTAGGAAAAGAAGACTCGTTGGAACAATGATGGTGGAGGGCGAATGAAAAAAGGAGTATAGTACAATAGTCGAGTTGACGTAACGATTATCGAGTCTCGTGCTCAATTCGAGCAATTAGGGTGGGAAAGCTTTCTGGCCACGGTTGCGCGATCGTCCTCGTCATCTCTCCCTCTCTCTCTCTCTCTCTCTCTCTCGGCCTCGTCCCTCATTTTCGTTATTTCGATTAACGCAACATTAATTACTCAACGCGTTATTTTACATTATAAAACACACAAAGCGGCCACACATCCATCAATTCTTCTATTTCTTTTAATCTTCCGCATCGCTTCTGATAAATAACAATAATTCCTCGTTACTCGCGATATATCAAGATCCCGTAAATTTCTGTACGCGATTATGCTAAATATTTGTCATTGATCAGTCTTACGTTCGCATAAATTTTATCGAGGAATTCAAAGTTGACCTTCCGAGAGGAAAACGGGAGAGGGAGAGAGAGAAATGGCATAGTACAGAGATCCGTTATAAAGTCACGCCTGAATGAGCACGCATTGATTATCTTCGATTCGATATAGCTGCATCTCGTGAATTTTTCGAAATCCTTTCGCATTCTCACGTAGCTGTTGCCCCACCGCAGTTTATAAACTCTCTTTAAATCAATACAAATCTTACCGTAAAAAATACTTTTTATTTAATAACAAGTTTTTATTACATTAAATTAGTTTATTATTTATTTAATTTAATAAATTAGTTTTTATTAAATTAAATAAAGTAGTAAATAAATTAGTAAAATGTGAACAAATTAATTAAATTAAAAAAGTAGTTTTTATTTAATTTCATAAAAACTACTTTTTAAATTTAATTTATAGAGTAACATTTGAAAAATTCAAAAACACGTATTTTTTAATTTTCAAAAATGATAATTAGGTATCTCATAAAATTATTAAAAAAAAAAAACTATTACGGGTACATTCCTACAATGTGTTCCCTACGAAGTCTGAAACGTTTTGAAACAATCGTTTTGTTTGTTGTTGCACGATGCAACTCCAGACTTTTCACAAATGCTGTGTGATTTTCCAGAGCATTTGTGAGCCTGTTTTACGCCAGGTATTCGACTATCACGCGCACACTTACATACAAATATAATTATGAACAAAAATAAACAGTCGATAACGAAACTGAAGCGCAACAAAAATAAGACGAAAGTGACTTTTTCGTTTCCCCCCGCCCCCCCCCCCCCCCCCCCCCCCCCCTCTTGCTGCAATCGCGATTCTCCGTTGTCAACTTGCTTCCGCAGGCAGCGTTTAATTGGCATTTAAAAATTGATACCCCATCTCGCGATTGGATTTAAGCGGCGATAAGTAACGTAGAGGATGATAAAAAAAAAACAATGTAAAAATCGGTGTTTAAGGGGCAAGCATTAAAATGCACGTGGAAGATACGCGTTAGTGTGCGTCGGAGGATGAATGAAAAGCGAAGTGAAAAAGCAGCGGGGTGAGGTGGGACGAAACTCCGCGCCGCCGATCGCGCCTTTACGATCCCATCAAATTTCTCGATGAACACATTCATGATGAGAATACCGAAGAGCCGGGTTGTTAGGCGCGTGGTTCACGAGTGGCAGAGACACATTTAACGGCCGCGGATGTTATTCTTACTTTCAGTGCTTCAACGATCGTTCAGCCTTCAGATTGGCCAATATTTATTGCAGATTTGTAGAAAGTACGCTCGTTGCAAAAATATTATTTATTTATTTATTTATTTGATCCGTAGTATATTTATTGACGATCGTCGTACGAATATTATTTATTTATTTAATTCTAAGTATATTTATTGACGATCGTCGTACGAATATTATTTATTTATTTAATTCTAAGTATATTTATTAACGATCGTAGTACGAATATTATTTATCTATTTATCTTTTCGATCTCCGATGTATTTATTTGTATTTCCATACGCTATATGAAAAAGAAATAACGCGCAAATTAATAATAATTATTATTGCAATAATATATAAAAATTATACGTAAGAATTCAATTAAGTAATTATTTTTAATTATAAAAATAACAATGATTTTCTGTTTCGATAAAATATTCAATCTTCAAGCCAAATCGATTAATCAATCGAGTTGCATAATATCAATCATGAAGTTCAGCAATTAAATAATGCATATTTTTATCGATAATATTCATTTGTCATTAGCAATGGTATTAATATAGTTGTTTTCCTATATGTAAATATTCGATCGATTGGTCAAATTGTACAACGTATTTTCGTACATTATTTTGTCGTAACTGGTAAACATATTTTTAATAATGAATATATTTGTTTGCATTTATAATAAATGCATCTAATTTAAAAGATACATAATAATAATAATAGTACGAATAATAAATAACAAAAATGTATATCCAATGAAAGAAAAGTGAAAAAATTATATTAAAATTCTACTGTTAATATCAATAATAACGATATAATTCTTCTATACAAATGTGTTCAACAAACCCAAACGAGATCTAACAATTGTATAGAAAAAATTGCTATATCGTTATTTATTTCCAATTTTTTATTATTTTATCTTTATAGGAATGGTTCAAATTGTTTTTCTATTTTACTTTTTAAAATTGATTTAAAAACAGTCATTAGAAAAAAATAAAGTATCCCCTTTGCCTCTAAAATTATAAACGAAATGTTTTCGGTTTTGAAAAATCTCTTTTTGTCAATTTTAATAAATACGAAGTTTGTTTGCTTTAACGCTAATCTGATCGCGATTAATGATTAATTTATCGAGCTCTGCCTCTCTCTCTCTCTGTTCCTCTTATTTGAGCCAATCTAATCGACCATATCCGGTATGTATCTGCATATCTGTATACAAACGGAGTCTCACCCGCGATCGAAAAGCGACCCGTCGAACTTACGCCAAGTAACTATACACGATATAGACGCCCTTGCGGGTCCTGAGGTCTTAATTGGGCCTGTACTCGTATATATAGCTCGTGGCCACTAACGTGACTCTAGCTCGTTCGGGACCCGAGTTGCCTAATTAATTAGCCGTAGGGACAATAATTAATTGTGAAGAGAAAGAGAGAGAGAGAGAGAGAGAGAGTAAGAGAGAAAAAAACGCAGTCTCGAAGAGTGCGATTATTCACGGCAGGTCTGCACGCTCGATGACTAAACTTTATTTATTTTTTTTTTTCGTTTCCTTTTCCTCCTCTACGAGACGTCGATTTAATTTGAACCGAACTTTTTTTTCATTCGTACCGACTATCGCTATACCAAGAAATGGTCAATTGGTTTTTTCAATTCTTTTAAATTAAAAAATATTGTTTTATTTTTCATATTCTCGTCCATTCACTTATTCAATCCGGCGCGAGTGTGGCAGGGTTCAATGTAATTGAAAATTCATTATAACTTCTTTCCAGTCATGTAAAATGTGAAAAATAATTAAAATAATTTTTTTTCTTACGAATCTAATTACAGCTTCGTTTTACAGCAGATTTGGTAAAACGGTATGTTAATAAACTCTGCCACATACTCCTTGTTACATTTTTTCACTACACTCTCGCAGGGTTGAAGAAAAAGCTTGGATATATTTTTCAAATTAGGAATAATGAGGTAAATGATGCTAATTTTTTTTTTCAATTGATTCAACATAATTGTACAAATAATGTATCATAATATCGTGATACAATTTTATGAAATTCGACGATTCGATTTACATTTCTTCATTACTTTTGTTTTTTCTTTTTTTTTTTCAATCTTTTTTATTTTCTTATTTCATTGTCTTGGTATTGAACTACAAAAACATCACATATTCATAAGCTTCTTTTTATAAGCGAAATGAAAGTTTTTGTCGATTTCTTTATTAGTACAATTTAATCTATCAAAAATTCGAAAAAATTACTTTGTTACTTATTTTGTATCTTTTTCTATCTTAATAACATTTTTCACGGTGTCTCTAGGTCACAAAAAATAAATGATATACACATTTATAAAATCAGTGATAAAGACATTTTTGCTGTTTTTTTTTTTTCGGTCCATTTAAAATTTAATAAATTTCAAAAAAAAATTGACCAAATATACATAATTGCTTTTTCATTTTGTAATACCTTAATGTTTTACGCTTTATCATTATCCTTTAAAAAAAACATAGGTACACAAATAATATTTTTTGGTCAGTATTACGGAAGCCTTCGGCGAATAAAAAAAAATGCTGAAAAAATTCGACCTCGAATTCCTCATGACTCTTTCTTTTCTTTTTCGTGTCTTTGTTGATTCGACAATATCAAAAAAAAAAAAAAAAAAAAAAAAAAAAAAAAAAAAAAAAAAAAAAAAAAAAAAAAAAAAAAAAAAAAAAAAAAAAAAAAAAAAAAAAAAAACGAGAGAGAGATAAAAAAAAGTAAACGTCACGAGTTCCTCGAGACTTTTGTTCGGTGCAATCGTATACGTGTGACGAATGAATTCGATCATTTCGTCGATTGCTCGAGGAGAAGAGACACCGGCATAAATTTCGTGCCGGGATTAAAATTTTTTTGCCGATGGATGAATCATCGTGGTATTCGTGATGGCCAATCACTGCATAACCTATAAAGATCGGGCCGAAAGCAAAAGCGAACCACGCGGTGCCTCTCGAAGGATCGCGGTCGAATAATTTTGCGAAGCTCAGATATTTCTCGTCGAGGCCGTTCGTTCTCGTCATGCGCACGCGCGTGCGTGTATGTGTGTGAGAATCTCTTCGGGCTACCTCCGAAAGTGATTCCGCGGCTCTTCGGGCCACGAACCGGAGGAGGAAGGAGAAGAAAAAGTTTGAGAGGAGCGCGAAAGCGAATGAGCATCATCGGGTCTCCGAATGATAGAGCGCCGAACCGGCAACGAAATATAAACGCGAAATCTCCTGACCGAGAGCCCCACTGCGATCCTGCTCGAGAGTTTAAGATATTCGGCGTATACAGGGTGCCTCGAAAAGTTACGTCAGTGAGGAATAACCGAACGCATTTTTTTTTTATTTTAATTTTTTTTTTTTTATAAAATATAATTTTTACGAGAAATCTATGAAAAATAATTTTAAGTGTGAATCACCGTGGAACACTGCGGAAAAAAAATGTTGACGAAGAGAAGAACAGAGTCGAGGGCTGAACGAAACGGAAACAGATTTTTTTCGGATGAAAAACGATCGGATTTAAAAATGGAGGAAAAAAACGAAAATAAAGGGACGCTTAAGGATGGGGATAAAAAAAGATACCAGGGGATTTTTGTTGTTGTTAATTTCTTAAAGTAAAAAGAAATTACGTTCATGAAGGTCGATTATTTTTTTTTGGCGGAATTTGAAACTCGATACAAAATCTCTGAAATCTTTCCAGCCTCAAACACGAATAAGACGGTTGTGCGAATATTCTGGATCAGTAGATATTTATCTATACATATAGATAGACGTAGTACAAATAAAAAAGCCATTACGTTAAAAAACGTTAAAAAAATATTTATAAAAAAGTTTTTTAAAAAGCACGTTTTTATTCATGCGTGGAAAGTGCACCAAAAAGTAGAAAATCATTTTTTTCTTTACACCAAAATGTGATCAAAAATTTGTATGACTAAAAATAAAAGCGTGGGGCCCGGTATATGTGATAGATAAATGAATTATAGTGAGGGCCCTACGCTTTTATTTTTAGTCATAATAATTCTGGATCACATTTTGGTGTAAAGAAAAAAATTATTTTCTACTTTTTGGTGCACTTTCTACGCATAAATAAAAGCGTGCTTATTAAAAAACTTGTTTTTTTATATTTTCATTTTCTCCCTTTTAGTCGTCTCAAATATTTGTACCCATCGATTTTTCGACCATCGTTTAAGTTGTAAAAAAATAGGACCGTTGAGGAGTTCCCTCGTCTGATCCGATGATCAGAAGTGGTCGAAAAATCGATTACAAATTTTGACGCATACAACAACGCCAACAACAAACAGTGTGAGTTAAATAAAAGCGTGTAAAAATGAAAGTTATATATATATATATTTGTATAATATAATAATAATTATAATTACCATAATATAACAATTTCTATGAGAATAATAATAACAGTAATAAATATAAATAATAATAAATAATATAATTCGCGCTCGTACCACGTGTCCGTGGTTGACACCGAAGAACGGTGCGTCGAGGGGTTGCGGCAAGAGAAACATTCTCTCCCATTGTGCTCTCTCTTCGGAAACGTGACCCCAAGGGCGTCGCGATATCGCCGGGCGAACACCCGATGGCCTTTCGTGCTCCGCTACGTACGTACGTTTATTTACATCGACGCCCTTCGAAGGGAGTAAGTCACGAAAAATAACGTGTCAAATCGTTTAGACTCTTTATATTCGATTCACCGGTGATGCAAGTTTGCCACGATTACTCTCTCCCCTCCTCCTCCATAATAATCTTTCCGTATTTACATTGGGAAACGAAAAGTACGGACGCACGTCCGGCAACAAAACTGAAGATAAAAGCGTTCGTATTTATGGTAAGCGCTTGATTTGAAAAATCCTTTTTTATGATACAATTATGTGTATATATATATATATTTACGCATTTCGAAATGTTCTATAACTCAAGATAATTCGTATAAACTTCGAGCGAGAAAACGGTGTTGGAACGTCCAAAAAAGTGCGTGCGGTTGGGAGAGTGCGCTCAGCTAACCTCAAACGAGTATCGCGTATGCGTTACACGAGGATGGGGGGGGGGGGAAGTATTATCGACATAAATTATTAGTAAGAGGGGCACGAATGCACCGTAACGTGGGAGAGGCCGAAAAAAAGACGGGAAGAAAAAACGTCCGGCGGTGAGGAGACGAGTGGGGGGAGGGGGGGATGGCGAAGGGGGGTGTGGATCAAGCTTTCTCCGGGTCGCGTTAAAATCTCGAGTGTCGGACGGGCGTGTGTGTGGAATCGATGGAAGGAGAGGCCCGCCACGGTCAGGTCGGCGAGAGAGAGAGAACGGGGGGAGGGGGGCTCTCGATAGAAACAGAAACACCATCGAGAACTTCCAGTCGGAACACATCGGAGGGGGACCCCAGGTGGTTAACTCCAGAGAAAGACGGAGAAAGGTTCTTCCCCCACCAGTTGGACGTCCCGTTTTTCTCGAACGAAATGAACGAAAGACTGGGGAAATAAAAGAGCGAGAGAGAGAGAGAGAGAGATAGTGAGGACGAAAATCGTCACGAGTGCGAGGGAGGCGAGAGGGAGAGAGAGAGAGAGAGAGAGAGAAAGGGAGACGAAAAAAAATGATTCCTCGGTCCCCGAGATGCCACGGGGGAGGGGAGTGGGGGTAGCGGCGCGCGCAGCGTCGAAGAAACGAGACGGCGAGAGGCCCAGCCCGAGGGACGACGGGAACGCACGAGCAACTCGTGCGCCACCGCAGCGGCGTCTACCCGAACGTGTCCGGTCCAGTCGTTCGCCAACCGCCTGTGAGCGCGGTACGTGTCACGCTCGTTTTAACGCGTTCGTCACTGCACTCGTTTCGTTTCACACTTCCGAGACTGAATAAAGCGTGTCGGGACGAAATAAATAATCGGTGTAAAAGTGGCAGTACGGAAAGCGAGAAAATAAATAAATCGTGTTTCATCGAGTGTCAACCGGATACAAAGTTTTTCGCTTAAACCCGGCAAGGAAATTCTTTTCGATAATCGCAGTGAAACCTTCGCGACGCATTCGCGATCGTTCTCTCTCATCGCCGGTCATGGATAGCCCGGTGATTCGTCGTAACACAGGATAAAGGCAATTTGAACGAGTTTAGTGAGAGGCTGGCGTGCTCGAGTGGTATTTACACACGGGTCGGAGGGACCGCTCGCATCGAAAGCGGGGCACGAGTGTCGGGTAATAACCGATACACAAACGAGTGACGATAAATCGGCTGACCCGAGTAGTCAAAGGGCCCTCCGCGCGTACGTTGAGCGTGTCGCGCTCTCGACGAGCAAAAAAGAAAAAAAAAAAACCGAGGTCTCTCGTGCGCCTGCGCGGGACCCCGAATCACCCTCCACGAGCAGCCCTGCTTCTGCCCGCGTTTGAATATCGTCCTCGGGACGTATTGTTTACGCGTGCGCGCGCAGGACGACTGAACCCCACGAGTCATATCTCTCTCTCTTTCTCTTTCATCCCCCACCCTACATCGCGGGCCTGCGTGTCGCGTGGAAATACGTGGGAAAGCGACGAGCGTCCGAACCGCAACGCACACTTTGAAACGACGCAAAAAAAATCGACGGTTTGGAATCGGAAAAAAATAAGGAATATATAGAAATCGTGAAGGAAAAATCGTATTGTTTATCAATAACACTAATACGATAAAAAAGTGATAACGTAAATAATCGTGAGGAATAAATAAACGGAAGAAATCCCGGCTCGAAGCTAATATCGTATCATTATTATTATTATCGTTATTTTGTATTTTCTAACAGTGACGCTCGAAGAGTCCAACTGAAAATTGTGATAAAATCGTGTTTAAGAAAACACGTATAAATAATTATAGAAACAAAATACACATTTACGGTTCGTTGGTGTTCGTCCTAAATAAAGAAGGATCAAACCGTGGAACAGTGCAATTTCAAAGTTCTAGTGACGCGCTCGGATTATTGTTATTCTCGCAGGAGTTGTGTGATACGTGAGGGTTACTTGGTGCAATTCAGCATTTCTCGATTCTTTCAAGTGCCGGTGAAAGTTCGCGGAAAAAAAAGAACGACACTAGGAATTTATCGATCGAGCTGAGTGACGGCTTTCGAGAAACGACTCGTGAACAAAAAAAAAATAGTGAACACTTGGAATTTATCGGTTTTTTAGCCCAGTGACGGGGCTCTTCGTTTTTATCGATCCCCGGACCGTGACCGTACAGTGCGATCCGCCCGGAATAAGTGAGAGATTACCCCAGTGACGATAAATCCAGTGTGAAACAAATGCAACCGCGAAAAGCGAACGTGACAACCTAACAACGAGATTCTTGATGGAAGCATGTGGAATACGCCTTGGATTAACTCGCGGGCTCTGATTAACTATGAAAATGAGTCTTACGAGATTGTTTCTGGTGCTCCTGTTGGCGACGAGTTCGAGGTGCGCTCAACCCCCCCCACCCAATTCAAAATTACAACCTAGGGGAAAATAGGGAAAAAATAAATAACACTTTAACGTCAGAATAGCAATAACCGTAATTTACAGAATCGTTTATGAAGGAATTAGTATATAGGTGTAGAAATGAAATCTAAAAAGATATTTACGATCCGTTTTTCGTTTTTTTTTGTTCCTGGTCCGAAACAACCGGAAATTGTCATACTCGAGGATTTCCTTTCGTAGTTTTCTCGTACTCTGTACATGAGAAAACGAAAAACAGAAAAAGATGGAACAATGACAAACGAAAAATTGCAGCTTCCGTCGTTCTGATTGGGCGTTTCGCGGTCGGTGCCGATCAACCGCAGATCGGGATCGGACGATGCAGTTGCCGTCGGGCGATCGGCGTATCGGCAATGTTTCGTTCGAATTGGGGAATTCGTGGAAAAACTAGGGGAAGAAGGAATGAGAGTCACACTGGAGAGAAAGAAACTTAGGAATAATATGGGGAT
Organism: Ophioninae sp. A BG-2022a; assembly: GCA_030523105.1. NCBI lineage: Eukaryota > Metazoa > Arthropoda > Insecta > Hymenoptera > Ichneumonidae > Ophioninae sp. A BG-2022a. The sequence goes on along the minus strand of JAPYZI010002078.1, from coordinate 7,152 downwards.
AGCAAGAAACTAGGCGCAGTCAAGAGAAACAGAAACTTGGGGAAAATGAAAAGAACTAGGGGAATTTCGGAAATGAAAGAAACTAGAGGAAATGGAATATGAAATTGGGAAAAGTGGAGAACACAAGAGGATTGCCGGAAATGAAAGAAACTTGATGAAACGGACGGATGAATGGACGGAATTGAGTGAAATGGAAGAAACTAGGGAAAATTATGGAAGATGAAATTAGGGGAAATCGATAATTGAAAAAACTAGTTTAAAGGGGATAAAGCGTGAAACGAGGCGAAATAAGGAAAAGCGCTCAAACTATGGAAAGAACTAGGAATGGGGAAAACCGGGATAAAAGAAACTAGGGGAAATCGAGAATTGAAAAAACTAGTACAACGGGGATAAAGCGGCAAACTAAGCGAAACAAGGGAAAAGCGAAAAAAGTAAGAAAGGAACTAAGCGAAATGAGCAAAATGGGGATAAAATAAACTAGGGGAAATGGGAAGAGCAGAAAACTGAGGATCTCAGAAAATATATAATCTCTTATAAAACGATCGAGGGAAAATCGAAAAAAATGAAACGTAAAAACTTGACCTCCACAAATTAGGGAATAACGGACCTAGGGAGAAGAAAGAGTATCGCGATAAAAATGCATCGTGTTTATAAAAATAAAAAAAAAAAACGATTCTGTCAATACGTCGATGTATATCCCGATTGCGAAGTATATCACGCGCGTAACACGGGAACCGGATGTTCCTCTTCGACAAGGGGAGGACGTTTTCACGGACATCAGCGAGAGGAGACACGCGATCTCCGTTTCCTCGGAACAATGACAGGCCTTCATTATTATTTTTATTTCAATTAAAAAAAAGAAACTTATTTCCGGGTTTTTTTTCCATTATCACAGCACACACGGTCCTCGTGCTGGGTGTCCACGTGTTAACCCTTTGTAGCCCAAGATCATAAAATGTTTAATTACTTTGGAATATGATAGGTTCAAACAAATAAAAAAACCACGTATTTCTCAAAAATTCAAAAATATTTATTATTTTTTATTTATTTGGCATTTTAGGGAGTGTAACATTACTGCAACATTGAGCGAAACTAAAAGAAAAAATGCGCTTTGTTAACAATATATGGACAAAATTATTCACTTACCTATAGGTTTTGACGAAAGAACTACAATTTAACACACTTTTATTACATTTTTATAAAATTCAAACTTTCAACGAGTTTCGACTCGTCACTTTCACCGGCACGCGAAATTTGAACTTGCCAAAACTACTAGTTCCGCCATCTATGATTTGTATTTGGTATTAAAATGTTCGGTGTGGTACGTTACAATGCAGTGACATTGATATGAATGATCTAAAATATTTAGTATACATTTTCGCGGGATTGTTGAGTTTTGTTACAGAAATGTCACACGAGTCTATAAAGGGTTAACTCAACGGAAATTCGACGCTCTTTGAATTCTCGGCACACCCACGAGAAAAATCCATAACTTTATCCTCGAGTTAACGAACGTTTTTTTTCCGTTTCTCGATCTAATTTATCGATTTTTTTTAAATGTTCGTTTCAAAGTACACAACAGGGTTCTACGCGTTTATATATTTCTTTTTGCTCTGCGGTTACAGTAGGAATACTCGATCCGCCCGAGGCAACAATCTTTTTATTTCATTTATTTATATTTATTTTTAATTCATTTATATTTATCGGATAGTCATTTCAATTATTACTTCTTTTATTTATCGAAAGAATATGTATTTATATTCGATTCAACGAATCTTACAAACATTCATTATTACTTATCGAATACTTAATGTACAATTAGTTATTACGTCAGGCAAACGTTGAATTTCGAAAAACTTGCATTTTTTTCCCTGGAAGAAAATAATTTTTTATATTTTTTATTATTTACTCGATTATTTATTATTATTATTATTACTATTGTTATTATTGTCGTTCATATTTATTGACGCAAAGGACACGTTGTTAATACGATTGGAATTGTTCGCAGATGCATGTGCACGACCGGATACACAGGGCAAAATTGCGAGAACGAGTACATACCGTGCGATCCGTCTCCTTGTGAAAACGGGGGCTCGTGCCGACAGATCAGCCAACTCGATTATCAGTGTACTTGTCCCGAGGGTGAGTCTCTAAAAAATTTTAATTTTCCACATTTCCTGCTGCCAGTATATTTTTAAATGTCAATGAAGAGTGTTCAGGTCATCGAAAATGTCAAAAAACAGTAAAAAATGGTAAAAAAAAACTTAAATGTCATCGAAACAGTAAAAAAAGGTGACAGTTGAAAAGATTCTCTTATCAGCTGATCAATGGAACTGAAGTGTCGGATATTCGGAAAATATTAAGTTAGGAAATAATTTGGGCGAACTTTTTTTGATTTACAACGATTATTTTTGTATTTTGTTACAATGTTTATTATTGCTTTCTAAAATTACGCTAATCGTCTTTATGAGTAATTGAATTTTTTCCCTACTTTTTCGAATCGACGAAAATCGAAGTGCAGCTGTCGAAAATGTTGCTCGAAATATTCCATTTATAAAACTCAGAAGTAATTAAATAAATTAAATTATTCAAAAAGCCAATTATCACGTTTTCGTAGAGCAGAATGAAACTTGTCGAATGAATATCAACGCTTTGTCAAACAGCAAAAAAAAAAAAAATCGTTGTGTAACAAAAGAAAATATAGGAAAATGTCGAAATTCACTGGACCCTCAAATCTATTTTCAGCACCTGAAACACCATATTGAAACTTTCGTGCCGTTTTCTTATTCACATATTCTAAAACTTTCCAAAAATCTCAAAAAATTCATCGACTTTATTCCTATCTTTGAAAAAACGAAGAAAAAAAAATTCGTTTTTAAAAAAGAGTAGTAATAATAACTTTCAACGTTCAGGAACGTGCAGGATTTGAGTTGGGTGATGAATGATATATTTGTAAACCTATAGATATAAGACACGATCTAAACTCGTAAATCAGCGGTTCCCCAAATCGGACTAATTTTTCGACCTACGGGGTCCATCCGATCAAACATCAAAAAAGCCATCCAAAACCTGAAAATAACTATAAAAAAGATTCGAAGGACCGTGTCGTGTCGTTAAAAAAAGTTAGTATAATCAAAATAGCCAAATAAACGAAACAAGCCGAAACAATAGGATTCGGTGAAAAAAAAAATGTACTCTGGCGCATGGCCGCGCCTCTTGATAACGATCTGCGGAGCCCCGATCGTTCGCTACGTTCCCCGTGACCTCGACGACCCCCGCGAATTCCCTGAAAGGTATAACGGCCTGATCGCCCGAGGTTGACAAAAGTCGCGAAACTCGCCGTTTCGGCGATAAAAAAAGGGCGAAAAAAAAAAGAAAACATTAAAAAAAGAAACGGGACTAAACAAAGCCAGGAAGAGAGGTGGAACGAAACTTCCTTCGCGTTTCGTCTTTTTTTCTTTGTTCCGGTCCGTATGATGGGCCACTCCTTTTTTTTTCTTTCCTGGCATATTATCCAGAGTGTGTTCGCGCATACGCATGCGCGTCTTCCATGCGCATGTAAACAAAGTGCAATGCGGATTTCGTGAATGTCGTGTCAATGATAAAAACTATAATAATAATAATAATAATAATAATAATAATAATAATAATAATAATAATAATAATAAAAAGGAACCGGCTAAAAACCGAGAATTGTGAAAGCAACGTGAACAATGTAAAAAAAAAAAAATTTATCTTGATAAGGCAGTCGAGCAGACTTCAATTGGAAATCATAAGTAAAAACCCGCGGGGCCATGCGTTGAAACAAAAAATCATTTCCGTTTCTATATAATAGCAACAAAAATAATAACAATTTCATTACGAACGTTCCGTATTTTTTGAGTTTAATTAGGTTATTATTATTGTCAATGTCATTATTACGAAAAATATCCGATTATTACGATAAATAGTTTTATCAACTATTAATATTACAATGATTAAAAAAATATGAAATTTACGTACACACGCAGCCAGACGTAAAATCAAAATTTATTGCAATTAACTTATTCTCGTCCGCTCGTTACGATTATTATTACAAACTTAAACATTATCATTGGTACCCGAATAATATATTATTCTCGTTTCTTTTTTTTTTCCTTCGTACTTTTCTAACCTGTTTGCTCCCCTTAAACTCGTACCCGGGTATAGAAAAAAAAAAAAAACGTACACGTACTTACACACACGCCAAGAAAAACGCACAATGCTTTATAGACGACGGTCGAGACTCATTCTTTCATTATTTCTTCGTTCGGGTCTTTCGGTACGTCGGGATATATAGACGCTTCGGTACATACACCCTTCTACCTACCCGAACAGCAAAACCCTCGCGCCGTCCCCTCGTCTCTTCTCGCATCGCTACCCGCTTCTTTCACAGCCCGCGTCTTTCTATACTCGCGGTCTTCTTTCCCAGGCGGACCACGACCGTGGCGACCCCACCTCTTTCTCGTCCTCCCATTTCTCTCTCTCTCTCTCTCTCTCTCTCGCTCTCCCCCCCTCTTTTTTATTTTTCTTCTTCTCTCTCCATTATTGAATCTTAAACGGACAAGAAAAATTCAACGCGCCGCTTTTACGTCAACGACGTATTTATGTGTGTAGAGTAACACACATGTGTACACTCACCGCGACCATTAACCGAGAATTACGAAACGATGTATATCTATCCCATAAATAATTTGGACACTTTAATTCTTACGATATACTCTGCGGGGTAAGAGGATGAAGAAGAGGGCGGGGAGGGGGGGCGGGGCGTTACTTCTGCCTCTTAACGGGTCCCTTCTTCATTGTGGAAGATCTCTTTTGATCTGATATTTTCCAGTGGGTTCAAATAAATAGAAGCAATTTGAAAAATTTTATTGAAAATAAATATGGAACTCGATTGTCCCTCCGTTTTGGGTTGTTTTGACGCCCCGATATTTGACGATTGTAGTTTACGATTGAACGTTATTTTCGCCTTGAATCGGGGAGTGAAAATCATTTTTGGAAAAATTTCTTTCGTGAAGACACGGAAGGGATGAAAAAAAAATCGAGTTTTCGAAGCTTTTTTTTTTTTTCGATCGGAGTATTCCGGTACTTGTCAAGTGCTTTTTGGTAAGTATTCAATGGTTTGAAAAAAAGTTGTTCGTTTATAGTTTGTCACCTTTAAAGATTGTTTGAATATTGATATGTATTGCTTTTTTTTTTCTTAATTATCAACTTTAGAGTTTTTGGAATTTTTGAAGTTGATATTTTTTCATTGAATTTGTTATTTTCTAAAAATATTATTATCGAGTTTCAAGTAGTCATTGTTTTTTTTTTTTCAAAAATGTTCAAAACCGAGGAAAACAGGATTTATTATTTATTTCGAAGAAAAGAAAAAACAAAATTTATTTATTATTTACTAGAAACAAAATAAAAACAGAATTTAACGATTCCGACAACCCTAGGTTTATTCCGTAGTCAAAAACATGAGAACTGCTTTCCGGGACAAAAACCGAGGTTAGAATGTTTTTTCCGAGTTTTCATGTTATTCTATCTGGACTCGGTTCTCTCCAACGAGGCTGTGTTTCAAGCGTTTCGGGTTATAAATTCCAGTCGGAGACTCGGGCTTGTTCGTTCGACGTGTTTCTCGTTCGGTGCACTCGGAAAACCGGTGTGTCCAACACAAACCCAAACGAACACGCAAACACACCAGCAACCAAACATATGAAATAAAAGAACATTTCTAATGGGAGAAAACCAATGGAACGTTGATTACGAGGACACTTGGCTGTTTCGAGGACGCTCGTGCGTCCGTTCGTCGAACGAATGAGCGTTTGAGCGGTTACCGCTCCAAGTATTGGCAACGGTTTTCAAATCGAGTCGACCAACGTTCACTAATTAAAAACTGTTCTATTTTAATCGATCGTAACGATTTATCGTGCCATCCAATGGCACAATCCAACTAAGATTCCTCGAGTCGACGCACGCCGAGCTTCTAGAATAGCCAGAGTGGGGGGGAGTCCTCTCGCTTACACCTGTTGATCGTCGCGCTTTGGCTCTTTATTTCCGATGCTTGATCAACCTCGGATGAATCCGGAGTATCCATTTAACTGGATAGTTAATGTTTGCTGTCCCTTCGTATCTCTCTATCTCCGTCTCGCTCACTCTTCGGTCCGGCTCTCGTCACTCGAGAAATCTCGATGTACTCTCGAAGACTCCTCCACCACTCGTATCTTTTCCTTGCGTCGCTGTGTGGTCGTTATACCCCCCCTCCCTCCGACCCTCCCTCCTCCACGTCGTTTCTCGTGAAATTCCAATGGAAAATGTTGGGCCCCGATTATCGAGCACCGGAAAACACGATTGATCGATCATCCCGTATTAATGAAGCTTTTAATTCCCTTTAACGTCGCATTGCTCGGATTCGTGAATAAATACGTATGAATATTCATAAATATTTTTATATTTTTCGTTTATTCTTTATTTTTCAAAAGTATTCTTTTTTACGTACGAATTTGATCCGTTTTATCGTAAAATTATGGGAAAATAAGTTTTCGCGCGTTCCGAGTATTGTAAGCCGTTTTTATTGGGTTTGGGTTTGTTTGGGTTTGAATAGAAATAACGCGTTGATACTGAACTCGAATTTAAGGATTTTCTTGCGATATACTCACTATATATATATATATATGTACAAAGCAAAAGAAAAATCGTCAGATATGATTATTTAAAGATAATTGTTTGAAAAATTACGTGAATCTTCTCGAGAGTCGTATTATAATGTATAAAACATTAAAAACAGGTTTTACCGTTTGGTACTCGAGATATTCAACGGTACAAAATCGCAACCTTAACCCTTTGTAGCCCAAGATCATAAAATTTTTAATTACTTTGGAATGTGATAGGTTTAAGAAAATAAAAAAACACGTATTTCTCAAAAATTCAAAAATATTTATTATTTTTTATTTATTTGGCATTTTAGGGAGTGTAACATTACTGCAACGTTGAGTGAAACTAAAAGAAAAAATGTGCTTTGCTAACAATATATAAACAAAATTATTAACTTACCTATAGGTTTCGACGAAACAACTACAATTTAACACACTTTTATTATATTTTTATAAAATTCAAACTTTCAACGAGTTTCGACTCGTCACTTTC
>JAPYZI010002077.1:0-26230 GCA_030523105.1 Ophioninae sp. A BG-2022a | reverse complement strand
ATGTATGGAAAAATTTGCAAAAATCGATGGTCCAACTTTGAAATTCTGCCAAAAATCGAAAAATCATCGGATTTCAATGATCAAAAAAGCATTTTGAAGAGAAAATCCTAACGAAGAGATCTAGCACAGAGTGGAGCGTCAACTCTCAAAAGAAAAAAAGTTATCGATGATTGAGTGAAAAAACGTATTTTGCCGAAAAATCGAAAAAAATGTTTGATTTTTAATATTTTTTTTATAGGTCCTTTACGATGTAATTTGATCCCCTGAGTACGAATCTGCCATTAATTTCTCCCAAAACCCAAAATTTCTATGAAAAACTGCCAAAAAACTGCTAAAAACACGATTTTTTTTGCTGTGCGCAATGCGTTTGATGAAAATTCGTTGATATTCGTAATTAGCTGAAAATTTTCGATTAAATAGACCCTTAAAACTATTCGAGAATCGAAAAAAAAAGTTCGACCCTCTTACTTATCGACTCACCAGAGCATGAAGGTTTATCAGACCATTCTCCCCTTGGGCCGCAATAAACGTTCTCGGATCCGTTCACCCTGTATCCCGGATTGCACATATAAATAAGCCGAGTGCCAGGGTTTAGCCGAGTTCCCGGCGGTTCGCAATGTCTGTCGTTCTGACACTGCGATTTGTACAGGAGCCAGTTTCCATTCTCGGGTTGTTCTGGAATGTGGCATGGTGGAATATCGCCGCCGACTGATGGCGTTCTCGGCGTTCCGTCCGGTCTTTCCGTATTCACCGGTGTTGACAAGAGCCGACAAAGATTCGGGTCCTCGTCCGAACCGTCCACGCAATTATTCACCCCGTTGCATTTCAAATTCGCGTCGATGCACGCACCGTAATTACAACGGAAAGTGAACGCGGGACAACTGCAATTTGTCCACAATTTCGATATGTTTACACGTTTATTTTCATCTCTCGAAATATCTGGCAAATTTTGCGACTGAAACTTTAATCGAGTTGTAGGGTTTTTCTAGTTTTAACTAGGAGTTACTAGACAGAGAAGTTTCTTGGTACGATCTGGTAAGTTTCTCGAAGTCATATATATAGTACTAGGATTGCCCTAGTTTTTTGGCCTAATGGTCACGCGTTAACATTGACAAATACACGACTGTCTGGTGGCTTCTAGTTCATTGATATTCTCTAGATAAAACCCTAGCGATAAAACACTTTTCCAATAATTTCCCGGAAGGAACTAGATTTCGGACAAACTTTTGAGCCAATAAAATATGTCCGCGTGAAAACGACGTGAAATTTGTCCGAATTTCTGGACAAAAAGCTCGCCATTCTCGAGACGAACGGTTTTTATTGGCTTTTCGATTAAAACAATGCATAACGAGTGAAAAAGCATTTTCGTACTCGATTCTGGAGCAGAGAGCGATCGTTTCGTCAGAGCTGTCTGAGCAATCCGCGGTTCCGTCACACGTCGCCGCGGATTGGATACACTGGCCGTTGTTGCACCGGAACTCGTTCAGCGAGCTGCAATTCGCACCCGCGACCATCGTGCCGCCCACCCGATTGGTGCAACGGGGTAAAAGCTCGTCGCTTCTGTCGGCGCAATCGTCAACCCCGTTGCAAGCAGCGTCACCGTCCACGCATGCGCCGTAGTCGCACCGAAACGCGTACTCGGGACAAACGATCTCGGGACGCGAGCATTCTTCGAGTGTCTCGTCCGATCCGTCGCTGCAGTCCTTCGAACCATCGCACAGCAACTGGCTCGATATACAGGCGCCATTCGCGCAACGGAATTTTAGAGCTCTGATTAAAAGCCGAAAAACATTTTTTAATAATACGTCGAAAAGAAGCGTTCGGATTAAGGGTATGACGAACACGCCTCCGTCCACTTCGAAATTTTGAAACCACTATTCTGTCAACCGGCAGAACCAATCGGTATTAAATTTGTTGTGTGCATTCAGAACGATGGCACCAAGGGCCCCACGGTCGCCATCTATTTTTTTGTTGTTGTCTTCTCTCGAAGAGTATAACCTCCAAAAAGTTTTTATTTCGCATAAACTCACCCACACGTGGATTGCTGCGCGTCCCGATCGATCGTTCCGGCATTCGAGCTCGCGACTCTTAGAATTGCTAGAGAGGCAAAAACAATTCTTTTTTTTGTCCCTCTTTTATTTTATCGCGTAACTAAAATAAGAATAGCTCGTTTCGCCTCAAGGCCAAAAGCATCGGATGCACTCTCAAGCTGGGACCGGTTTTTCGGACAACTCCGACACATGCTATCATTACAATCATCGTCTCCATAAATTGCTGTGTTTATCGATTGAGACGCGTTTGCGGAGTTTAAAGAATCGCGTATTAACGCTTCCCTCGGAGTGGGGGTAAAGCGTAAAAGAAAGTGCTAGGAAACGATAGATTTTTCATAGGAAAGACTGAAATGTATTTTTGGATTAAAATAAAATCAAATAAATATAGGAAAGCGCGTGAATATTTTATTTCGAGGTTTCAATTCTTAAAAGCTACAAAAAGCTTATTATATCATTGAGTTGAAAAAACAGGACTCAATTGTTTCCTTGCCTGGAACGGAAAATTGATTACGTCCTATGCAGGATTTGAAAAAGTATAATCTGAAACTCGGTTTGGATTTTTTCCTCGGGAAGTAATAAAAATTTAAATCTCGATATGACCCATCCGATGAACCGAGATTAATCCGCGTACGCGTCATTGTACGAGGACATCCGGTTTGTGCAATTCTCAATTTGGGGAATACCGGGCTACGAGTCGCGGCGAAGAGTTTCTCAGAAACGGACATAAGAATCGCGTCATTAGCGTGCACGACAAAACATCGAGGAAACCAATCAATAAAAAAAAAGAAAAACAATTAAAACGACTTTTCAGCTTCAACGATCGAACCCAAACATTTCGTAATTACCAATTAAGAAAATCGTCGAAAAATAACTACGCTGGTAAAACATCCCGAAGCGCGTGGCGACACTCGCAGGTAAAAAAAGAAACAAAAACGAAACAAAAAAAAATGGGAAAAATCAATAATCCGACGATCGTCTCAGTACGAGAGACGAACGGATACTGATTCGTCTCCACTTATCGTATTTGCTTATATATCGCGTATGCAAATTTATTTATTTTCCCCCACGCGTCCATTAATCGCGAATTCCATTTCTTCCCACCCCCACCTTTCGTTTATCCGTTCATCTGGGGTTTTACGCAGCCGACGTGTGCTACGAAGAATTTTTTGTCCTCATCCAATCGTCAATCTCTCGCGGTAGAAAAATTCGATTTTTTTTTTCCTCTCACGATGGACATTGAAAAAAAAAACTGGACGGTTCAAAATTTTGTATATACAAATAATTTTTATTTATATATATTTATATATATACGCGTACGTGTGTAAGATGTACAGGTTAATGCTTTCCATTCCGTTGTCCATGATGAACGGCTGGGTGTTTGTCTAAGTCGGTGGACTATCCGAGGCGTGACGTTCTCTCGCCCCGTAAGTGTGCAAACTTAAAGATGTCAGCCAAAGAAGCATTCTGAATTCGAGTGCGAATTAAGGAGACATTCTTTTTTTGTCAAAAGATAAAAACTTAACCAAACTCTCGAAATTCGTTCAATGTCCTCAATTTTCAATCGAATTTCAGAAGTGTGAAGTAAATCTTGGAGGTTTGAAGTTATCGAAAGCGGACGAAAGAATTATTGGTTATGAGCGAAGAAAACAAAGAAAAAGGATACGATCTTTCATTGGCTTCAGTTTCCTCTATGTGTCGTAGTATATACTTCTTATGGAAATTCATAACCTCCTCGTTGCACTCTGTCCACTCGAGAGTCTCATGCATACCATCGCCGCCGAATCTTTTGTTGTAATTGTCGTAGTGAACCTGAAAAGATGATATTGGTCAAAACGTCACGAAAAAAGAAGGAAAAAAACTGGTTTGGAGATCAGACTTTTGGATATACCTGATTGAGAACAAGACCGAGACTTGGCGCGATCGGTATATCCATTTTTTCTGGCTTGAAAGATTCTTCTATGAGTTCTTCGGAAACGAGATTCCTCACTACCCCTATCACCAGCGCTACCATCTTTCTTATCTGGTGGAGCATGAAGCTCTGACCCTTGATTTCCAGAGTTAGGAATTCAATACCATGGGACGATACGTAAGGTTTGGAACTTACGAATTCCATGATGTAACGGATCGCCCGTGGATCCAAGGGTCTCCTGCGGTCAAATTTTACATTCTACCCTTTACCTGGATGGAAAACTGTAGAAATGTTACTTAAAGCTAATAAAGTCCTTTTTCATTTTGACCCAAAGAAACCCAAACAAACAAGTCGTTCCCAAATAAACCCAAACAAACCTAATATCATTTTTCATTTTGCCAGATGAAAAACTACAAGCTCTACTAAAAGCTGGAAACTTCTACGAATTAAGAAATGTATAACGAAGAATATTCTTCCAAACAAACCCAATAGGAACTTACACTTTTGACGTGAAATTGTGATAATTATGGCTGCCCTCAAAGAGTTTGAGAACACTGTTGATTCGATCGTGAACTTCCGGAGTCAATCGGTAATCAATGTATGGTTTCCCGTTGATAGTCGAAAGAGCTTCTTCTCGTTCTTTAAGCACAGCATCATCCGTGAAACCCTCGGTTGATCGTAGAGCTTTTGGATCATCAGGGGCAAAAGCGAAAGTAGGCAGGGTGTAAGTATAACTTCTAGCGGTGCACTGGTTCTTGCTGTTGAACCCTTTTGTCACTCGTTTCAGACCAAATATTCTGATGGTCTCCGGAAGATGCTGATTTATTGCTTCACGGTCCACTTCCATAGCTTTAATGTTTCGTAAAACATTTTGTTTGTGAAAACGATTAGAAAGTATTGATTTTGAGTTTCACGTAACGATTTTTACTGATTTCTTCCAAAAGTTAAATAAAAATACTCACGCATTTTGAGAGAGACGATCTGTCTGGTAGCCGAGACGCCTTTGTCCGTGCGCGCAGCTCTTTGAAAGTTTATCGTCTGTATCGTATCGAAAGCTGCTTGTCCTATGTAGTCGGCTTTATAGAGGGCGTTTATAAGATCCTCCTCAATGGTTTTGATGCCTGGATTTCTCTGCATTCCATAATAATTCTTGCCCAGATAGGACAACATAATGGCGTAATTTCGTTTCTTCACCCTTGTGAATTCTTCAACCTTTTGTTGCTTGACTATTGGCTCGTCGCAGTCGTTGGCGAGACTTCGCTTGTTGGAGCACAGAGTAGCGGTCGACTCTACCTGGGTTTCCACCGCGGTTGACATTTCGATCAATTCTTTTCGTTCTGCGAACCCCAGACGTTATTCAACAAAACGATGAAAGAAAAAACATAGCACGATCGATTCTTAAGCGAATTTTGAGGTACTTAATAATTGCGTCAAATCTACTCACTGAACGAAGACAAAATTTTAACGAAACGCGCTTTTATCAACGCACGAAGCATTTATTATATGTTATCACGACTTTCCAGTCAACACTCGTATTAAGTTACGAAAACGGTTGAAAACACTCGGTCTAAAATATTTTTCGTGCAAACTCGGAAAAACGCGCGATGTTTTCTAATCCGCGAACACCCGCGCTCCGCGAGTACTGTTTCTGATCAACATAACCTCAAATTCCGAAACGTGCGATTCGTGTACAGCGCACGGGAGATGGAGCGTAGAACAGAGGTGTACTGGTCGTGATCTATTCCAGTGCCATCTATTCTCTAAACAGTGTTATGATGTTCAGTGGCTCGAGATAATCCAGCTCATCTAAAGATCTACCTATACATAGCCTCGCGTTCAACTACGATGTGCCGAACCTAACCTTAACCTAACCGGCTCATTAAAAATGCCGAAGAAATCGGCATAAATAAAGCCGTTGTCGATTGCGTTAAAAAAAACTCCGATCGTTATTAAAGATACTTAAGAATCGTGAATAAAAGACGCAATTTTGGAAACATGTCGGTTTATAGCGCTATAACAAAAATCAGCGCGTTCGGTAACGTCGTGCAGGTAAGTCGGTGAAACGAATATTTTCAAGCACGTTTGGTCGGATCTAAACGACTTTACTCCAACAGAATGCAAGTCGGCTCCTCCTACCAGCGGCTCGTCCGATAATCGGAGCGTTTCAGCCCGTGAGACTTCGCCGTGCGAAACATTGGAATCCAAAATGGAAAAAGGAGAGAGCCGCAAAAGTGATCAAAGTTGATCTACCGGATTACGAAAGCAAGCCTACCGAGGAAAAGATACGAGCTAGGTTGAAGGAAAGAGGACTTTACCCTGCGAGGCGATGGATGGAGACGCCTATCTACGTTAGTTGTACAGGAGGCATCATTGAGCAGTACATACCGCCGGAAGGTGATGGAAAGTTCTCCCCCCTGAGCAAAGCTGTAAGTTTGCATTTTTTATTTTCCTTCGCACCCAAAATTCAAGTCATTGAGAACAAACCCAAACAAACCAAACCTATTAGAAAGTATTGACATTGAGTTTGAGGTAACACAAACGAACCCAAACCTCTTTTTTCCAGGGAGCCAAACAGAAAGTCGAGTTCCTCCAGAAGAAGGGCAAAACTCTGATGGCCATCAGAAAGATCAAGACTTATGAAGAGGAATTCTCAACCAAAAATTTTCCTGATATAGCACAGGATATCTATATAAAAGCTCACGAGACACTGGTCAGGTGAGGCCTTCTTTTTGGTCACTTTCCCATCCAACAATCTTAATAGATCCAATAAATCAATGATTATTAACTATGATTATTAACTATGATGATGACATTTTTGGAGCAGTAAGGACTGGGAACTGCTCAGGAACTACGTGACCGAATTAGCCTACCCTGTAAGTCCGATTCAGAAAGGAGTACAGTGCAAAGCCAATTCAGTAGAAAACAAAAATATTTTATGAAGAATAATGATATTTTCAGCAAATGAAACACAACGTCAGCGACAAAACCGTACACTGGAAATTCATCGAATCGTTAGAACCACCGCGTGTTGTAGCGGTGAAAGCTTCTAAACTGATGTCTGACGAAAATTACTTTGGTCAGGTTACCGTTCGCTTTCACACCCAACAGGTGAGTCTTGTCTTCTATCCTGAAACAAACCCAAACAATGGCGTGTATCGGGTATTCAGCTACGCTGGTTGATAAACACGCAACAAAATTACTTTTCATCGCAGATACTCGCAATTTACGATCGGTTCGGGCGGCTGATGAGCGGCAGTGAAATACTTAAAAAAGACGTTCTCGAGTATGTCGTATTCGAGAAACATCTCTCATATGAATACGGCATTTGGCGATTGCACAGTAAGATTCTACCGGATTGGGCTCCACCGAGGGAAACTGGACAGAGAACTTTCATTCAACCCCCCGAGGAACCTCAACCGGAAGAGAGCGAAGCAGTTTCTACAGTTACCGGTAGCACCGAAGTCGAAACTCCAACCCTGGCTGATAAAGACTTGCCAGAAGTGAAAGCGCGACCCATCGTGTAATTTTTGATGTGTATTCTGTACGTTCTGAATTACGAATAAACGCGATCAACATAATTCACGTATATTTAAAAAACCTAACCTCTAAAACCAGCTTGCGAGCTAAAATCGCTAAAATGTATTTAAACCCCTTCTTTTTACAAAATCACTATTATCATAATTGAATTATTTTATTGATGTAGCGAAAACTTGAATATTAAACGGGTATTGTACAATTTCGAAATATTCTCACAATTATATCTTTGAGATGAGTTTCGTCCAATGGGATCGTGCAACTCCATCGTCGACACTTGGAGACGCGCTTTGTCTTAACCGAAAGTCCGATTTTCATGAATTCACATCCGAATTGTTTTTCGTTTCGCAGTACACTTGGAACGGAGCTACGGACGTTCCGGCAAGTTAATCACCTGTGTTTATTAGTTCCGGGCTCAACCGGTCGACCCCTTTCTCGCTTTTACGAAAAAAATCAGCGTTTCGCGAAAAAGTAATCGTTGCAAAATTTCATCGCGTAAGGATGTGAATTCTTCGTCATAGCGTTAAATAATCGTACTAGGTACATAACCTAAAAAACATTCACGACGCTTACCGAAGTAAAAACAACGGTGTGAATAATTAACGACCATAGAAAATAGAATTATTTGACAGCTGATTATTCTCAAATATACGAAACATTTATGAACACATGTCGCGTTTAGAGATTAAAAAATAATTCTTTAAATAAACTCGTCGTTTACCGAACGAGACGTCACAATGACACGAAAATGCATAATTTGCAAAGAAACGAATTACAAAAATTCGTACAGCTTTTTTTCGGCTCCTAAAGATCCGGAAACTCGTAAGAAATGGGCAGAAGCAATGGGTGTAGAAAACGTGAACGACGATACGTTCGTATGCAGTAAACACTTTAGCCAATCAGACATAATAACCCATTGGGTCAGCGGAGTTCCCCCTCACGTGGTAACGGTTCGTACCGATCGATAATAATGTCAATCCAAACTTCCAAGTTTTGAAAACCCGTGATGCCATTTTTCCTCTTTCTACCCATAGATAAAATACAAGAAGTGTCGCCTAAGGCCAGGAGCGGTACCGGACACGAGTTGCGAGTCGATATACCCGGTAGCTAATAATCAAAACGAAGATTACGAGTTAGAAGTGAATCGAACATCTGGAGTCGTCAGAAGGCCGTCATTGGTGACGAGCGGGTCATCTTCACGCGACGCCTTTACCATTCCGAGGGAAGACAACATAGAGACGATAAACGTAGCGATTGAGATGGAAGAAGAAGAAGATGAAGGTGCGACATGTCGCACGATTAGCCAAGCAGAAGGAACCGAGCCGGCGAGATGCACGCGGAACGAACAAGACGCGTTTTCCGAAGACACGAATAATTCTTCAGCCCAGATAATGGAGAATCCAGATCCTGAACAGGAAATGGCAGAGATCGTGCATATCCGTAACGACGCCAAGTTCGTTTACGCGGCTTCGCACGCAGAGGGAGGCACGAGGATCATCTACGTTTCGGCGGAGACTCTTCAGGCGATGGATGAGGAAGAAGAAACGGCGGCGGAGGGAGGAAAAGAATCTTCAGGCCAGAAGGAAAGAAGGAACATTGATGACGAAGACGATTCTCTTCCAAAGAGTCAAGTGACGAGCATAGAGGACGATACCTCGGTAGACATGTGGGAATCTCTCAGTACGGAAAATCTACGTCCGATTTACGATACGACTACGCAACGGAGCGAGGTCACTGAAACGCGTGAAAAAGCTCGCAATTCGAAACGTCACGATCCCTTGTCAATCAGAGCTAATTATCACTCGGAAGCTATGCTGTTCGAGGATCTTTTAGATGTTTACACCGAGGTACAATTGCCATGCGGCTGGTCGCCAATCGTCGCCGCGAAAGGACACGCCACTACGGTCGTTTATGCTTTCATGGCTATCACCAAAAGTGGCGTGCCCTATGTCGAGAAACAAGTCTTCCTTCGAAGCGACATGAAACTCAGATGTGGCGCTGCTGATAAAGAAATCAATCCACAAATACATAATCTCGTCCGCGACGGCAGAAGCAGGATTGTCCGCAGCCTTGCAGATGTCGAGGAACTCGTCGAGGAGTTCCATCAGAGAATCGTTTGCGAAGGTAACAACGTTGTGTTCGATTTCTATGTTTTCTTCATTTCTTCAGTTCTTTATTTCTTTATATTTGCATCTTTTACTTATTCACTCTTCATATCCCCATTTCCGTATTCTTCATGTCTTCCTTTCTTCACTTACAAACGGAAGAAATGATAATCGTTCGTATTACCAGGTTGTACGAGCGAGAAAATGCGACCGGACGAAACGGTGGCCTACAGGGACGTGAGTTCAAAGTGGCGTCACATCAAGTGCCCGATAATAGTGAACAACGGTTCGTCCCGTTGCTCCAGGTGCAGTACCCTCGACGCGTCGAGTTATCGATCAAAACCACCTAAACGCGATAACAATGAACACTCGTCAACGAAACGAGAAAAGATGAGGATTCTTCATCGTTCATTGCGAGAAGCAACGGGAAAAAACGAGCGTTTAACTTTGACGAGAAATAACGCGGTTAAGAAATTCGGAAGTTTAACTTCATCGGAAACTTTGATGACGTTTTTGGAAAATTTGGATGTACCGCGTATTCAAAAACTCATGATGAAGGAGTGCTTGAAAGCGAGCCTTCCCAGAAACGGGAAATCGAAATATTCGGAGACTTGGGTATTTTTGTGCCTCCTGCTTTACATCGAGTCACCGAGAATGTACAAATATCTCCTAGCCAACAAGTACATGATCTTACCGTCGTTAAAGATCATCAGAAAATACCTTCATCAGATCAAAACGGACAAGCAATTTTACAGCCTCTTTCAAAGAACCGTTGAGCCTTTTCAACCGAGCGAAAGAGACAGCGAGAAAGAACCGACGTGATGATCGATCCGATTACGAAAAGGATTTACCGACGTCGATCTGAAAAATTCTTTTTACGTACGACCGCCGTTTTGTAGATTTCCAGTGATCTCCTGAACTTTGGGAGGGGAAGCGTTACTTTGCGATCGGGAAGAAATGTTATTTCGCCCTGACATCGAAAGGGATTTTGTAGCCGTTCGATCAAACCGGAATACCGGATATTCGATCAACTTCCGGTTGAAACTATGGATCCCGGCTAAATCGATTGCACGCTCAATTGAAAGTGTAGATTTCTTCAATTATCTTCGTAGCGATGTCAATTTCGATTTCTTTACGACTTCTTCTTTCGAAATATCCTTCGACAAAATTTTCGCTATTTATATCATTAATTTTTAATTCTGCGATTATGAAATTGTTACTGATTTATTGTCGCGTTTTTTTCACTCCACGTACGTTTATTTTGTCTTTCACGTATTCACGTATTATCGTACAAAATACAAGCTTTCGCCCGCGTGGATCTTAATATTTATTGCTGATATCATTTTCCACCCTTTTTATTGTTCCTTGCAACAATTTCAATTATTTTACATTTTTACTTTGAGAAACCAAACAAACCCCTTGACGATTAATTTTCCCAAAAAACTATGAACACTTAATTTTCTTTTAATTTATCTCATATTTAATTCTTTTATTTAATTAATTTTTTATTCATTTTTTAACAAATTTTAATAAACTTTTTATTTATCTTATTCTTAATTTCCAATCATAAGCCTAATCACGGTTAACTACAGGTTTAACCTCCACAACTACGAAAGACAAGAAATCCTCTGTTTTACCCCTTTAAATAGGAAATTTGGAAAAGTTTCCCCAAATTTAACGTTTCCCCCTATAGCGATTTGGGCTGATCATTGATGAGTCAGTCCAGTCAGGTATTCATTTTTTATATCAATATTTACTCGTCTATATTTGTCTTCCTTGGTGATTTCTAATTCTCCCTAAAAAGTATCAAATACCCTAGCTTTCTACCGTTTCTTCCTGCTGCAAACCCGATCGTTTTCGCATAATCGATTATCAAGAAAACATTTTTTTGTTTGTATCTCGATGATGTATATTGGAGTAAAATCCTTGTCGATCGATACGAACGTATTGAATATCTACAATTAATCGTATTCGAGGATAAAAATGCCTGTTTCGTTCATTGGTCTTTTTTTATATCGAAATGTTCAATATATACAACATGATATCAACGAAGGCATTGTCCTTTTGATTTCGTTTAATCATTTCGGTTTCCTCGTTCTTCCGAATTTTGGATTGCTAGAAACCAACTCGGTTTTTTTCAGTGCTGGACGACCCTGCAATAACAAATCATTCGAGGATACAAAATCTTGATAATTTTTCTTGTCTTTAATTGTACGAATTGTATTTAAGGGCATGACGAACATTACCCCGTGACACGCGAGTGCGAGATAGTCGAAACGTTATAAACCGCGATTTCTCAATAATAAAACGGACATTCAAATGATGGATGTTCGTCATGCCCTTAACTGAACATTTACGAATAGTGATTTTTGCCAATCGTTTATTGCCTCGTACCTCAGTCCACTCTCGTTGTAACTCTTCCAACATGTTTGGCGTTAAGAGTCCCTGGGACAAAAGCCTTTCCGTCAAACGTCCGTGACCAACCGATTGATCGGATGTTTCACTCGATCGAGGACCTGCAGATTTTTATTCATCAATTTCTTATATTCCTTAATTTTTTTAAAATGACTTATATTTTTCCGAAGTTTTCGATATTCACTTCTGTAGTATTTTTGCTTCTGCATGGTCATCTCGAAGCTGTCCGGGTCTGGAGTAGTGGCTCCTAATTTCAAACGAAAAAGTAACATAAAAAATCATGACTGCTGGAAAGCGAAAAAAAGTGACGCACCTGCTTCTGAATTTTTCAGCAATCTCGTTAGTTGAAGAACCCCTTGTTGTATGATGGTATCTAATTCTTTCTGCATGTCTCTGACGGCGCTGGTGTCGGGGAAGAGATCGAAGAAGCGATAGCTGAGCCATAGATAGAGATCGAGGACGTCGAAAATGCCTTCGAGGTGTACGAGATCGAGGATCGTCTTCGGAGGCTCTATTGGCGTGCCGACTTGCTGGCAGAGCCAGCTGAACGTTATCGGTTCGTTTTTGCTATACTGTCGAGCGAACTGTTGAAAAATCAGAATAAAAATATAATGAAAACCGAAGTTTGAAAAAAAAAAAAAAACAACACAAAGGTATAATGGAAACGAGAGATTTGCGAATAGAGAAGAAAAGGTAAAAAACGAACCTTTAGGAACATGGTGCAAACGAAAGGTATCTTTTTGTTGAGAGGGGCGCAGCAAAAGACGTATCGAGCTCTGAGTGGGAGTGGCACGTGTTGTATCATGTCAGCAAGGAACTTGAAATCGTCAACGTTGCACATGAAGTAGAGGGAGTCATCAACGGTGCTCAACGATACGAAGATGTCCATGAGGTTCGAGAGCGCTGCTTTTGGGAGATGGTAAGCGTAAAGCTCGATTTGTTCGGCTGTTGGATGGAGTCCGGCTTGGGTTAGTGGTTCGGGTGTTTGTTGCAACAGTCTCTGCAAGATCGGAAGGTCATCCTGCTTGAAAGTCGTCACGAATCCCTGTGGATCACAAAAAAAATGATTCATTCGACGATTCTTTGCGATGGCAAAAGGAATGATGGTTTTGCCTTGTCAAATACCTGTTCCCATTGCGTGCCGTAACGTCCGGCTCGTCCAGCTATTTGAAGGGCCGACGAGACTGATAACGTGTCCATCTCCCTCTCCCCTTTCTCGTTCATCGTTGGCTTCACCATCGAGTAAAATATAACTCTTCTTATGTGACTGCGAAAAAATACGTATCGTCAGTGAATTTGAGCGATTGAACAAGAAATACGAGTAAAATTGCAATTTCTTTGAGCCTGAAGCTCAAAGCTCATGAGCCCGTCAGGCCCAAATGACCAAAATGTTCGATTAAAGAAAGCAATATTGCATACTCACAGGTTGAGTCCCATTCCTATTGCGTCCGTCGCTATGAGAACTTTGCACGAGCTGTTCGGATCGTTGAATTCAGCTGCTTGAGCCAGTTTCGTGTTTGGGGGTAAACTGCCGTAAATAACGGCCGCTTCGACACCCCGATGCTCCAAATCTCGCGACACCGTGTATATATCGTTTTTTGAGAAGCAAACTATGCAATCGCCCGGTTGAACGTTTTCGAGGCTGCCCAAAGCTTCTTTTTCAACCGTCAGCTCCGTAAGACGCTTGTAATGACGAATCTCAACGTCCTCGCCAGTCGTCGAGCATAATACTTTTATCTGGATAAAAATAACGTCGATCGTAACGAAAGATTGGAGAAAAATGAGATTAAATTAATAACGTAAAATTAATGAGATCAAAACGTACGAGATTTATAGCTCCAGCCTCGCCACAGAGATGAATCTCATCCGCAGCGAGACCCAAAAGTGCTCTTGTCCACGCCCAACCTCTACCCGGGTCTCTGATCATTTGGATCTCGTCTATCACCGCTACCTCGTCTGTAAAGAAAAATGAACGAGCTCTCGTCGATTCCATTGAAAATTCCGTTCCATTTCAAACCCAAACAAAACCAAACAAATTCAAGAGGATCAAAGTAAACGAAAACTTACAGGGCTCGTTAACTTTGGTCATTTCTACTGTGCAAGCGACGTGAGAAGCTGGATTCGATTCGTTAACGGCGAACTGTCGTTCCTCACCAGTCACTAAATCACAAGGTGTCTCCTGAAGAGTTCGTTGTTAAATTTAATTGTTTCGAACGCAAAAATCGAATTTCCTTAGATCCGAAAAGATTATTACCCCTTTATTGCTCTTGTGGAAAACCTCTGCCGCCAGTAACTTCAAAGGTCCACAGTACACGCCACTCTTTGCTTTCATGAATCGTTCCAGGGCGTGATAAGTTTTACCACTGTTGGTCGGACCAGCGTGAAATATTATTTGTCTTGTTTTCGATCTAGCCAGCGGATACCTGGAACACCAATAATTATTGTTTACTTTCACCATGGTGCGATGATTATTTTTCCGAATACTTCAATTTTCTTTTTAAAATAACAAAAATTAAGATAACATTTATTATGATTCTTGTTAATAATAATTGTAAATGAAAAGGTGGCGTACCAATTAGCGGGCAACCGCAGATCGCTAATCTTCTTCAAGTCGTCCATGCACTCTAGATGCGGAAACATTCCCTTAGCGTGCCTTATGAAGTACGGAAATATATCGGTAACGTTAGAGGCGCCTTGGAGAATATCGCTAAGAACTACGTGTAAATCGGTCGGCAAGCACTCCGTCTCCAGGCAGTATCGACGGAAGCTTGTAATCGCTTGCTGCCGCAGATACTCTGCAAGTACGTAACGAGACCAAAGGGTATTTTGGATTAGAAAGTAGTTGAGAGAACAATCGAGTCGGCGATTGAAAAAAAGTGATCAAGAGAAAATTCTCATGGACGATAATATCACTTACGATCCATGCCGTGCTCGATGCATAGTTGCATCATTTCAGGCTTTCGCAAAAAATTATTCAACACTCTAAGAATGTCGTTCTTTTTCAGGTCCCCCGTCAGTTCAGCGCCTACGTTTATGTCGTCAGGATTGGGTTGTACTGGTACTGGCGTGAACAACGACGCTAGCTTGCCATTGCTGTTGCTCTTTTTTCCTCGTCGTGTTTCCAGCAAGTATGAATTTGGAGCTATTAGTCTGAGTAACGAAAGGATATTTTTGAGCGTAACTTTGCTTGCTTGAGACATTAGCAAGTGAGAAGACAAAATTCGGAGCAGACGACGCCGACACAAGTCGCTATTACTTTTGTAGCGGTTTATCTATAATCGTAGTGACATTGCAAAAGTTGTACGTGTTTCATTTTTTCTCACGATGGATATTCAATAGCGATAAAAAGTTGTCGAATTTAATGCGTATTTTGATCACGTAATGACATTAAGAAATAGCCAGAATAAACAATACTAGTTTCTACGTACTTCCGAAGTAACGTCGAAGTGAAGAGATTTCTTCGCGCGAGTATCTCCGGTATGCATCGCTTCACGGGCAACATTTTTTTTCTATCAGCCGTATTAATTTTGTATGTGCACTTTAATTGGAAATAAAATAATTAGCATGTCGCGAGTTTCGGGATTTTGTCCTTTAACAAAGTTTTGTAGGTTATGATCCGAGAGCGTGGCGAAGCGAGAATGGCGATACGGGATAGTGAGGTCGATTCTCCGGGTTTCGTAACGTTCGCGAAATTGTGAAAAATAAGAGTTCCATTCGAGCGGCGCTGGTGTAGCTTCTGACCATTATTTTAACGGGAAATCGTGTTTCGCTTTCAATCGAGAATGTATATAATTTGCGTAACTAAAATATGCAAATGTGCATTTTATGAAGTATTAATCTGTGCTGATTTTAACGTTTGTCGATTGTTTTCCAAGTTCGCGAAATTGTGACAAAGCCCATTCTAAGACTAGTTCGACTTTTCTGCGATAAAAAAAAGAGGGGCTGTACAATTTGAAACATTCAAAGTTTGTACTATTAACCTCTGCTACTTGTGGCGCTAGTTGCGTTGTGAGAATCTCGTATATAGATACAACCGTATATAATAATGAAGCCTCTGCTCGCACATGCGCCTCGTCAATTGTCATTATCAGCTGATAGCCCAAAGAGAGTGTCAAACAATGCGACTTGTTTAACCAATCCGTAAATCCATTTGTATTCATAAAAGCGTGAAAATGTCTTCGGCCCATTTGTCCGGTGGACGAATAAATATAGGACTGATACAAGAACAGGCGAGAAAAACGTTGCTCTGCTTGCTGGAAAAATGCGACGGTACCAAGGTACTTTTTGATCAGTTTTACTTTTTTTCTCCAGCAATGTTCCCCGATAATTACGCAATCAGTTTAAATAACGGAGAAAAAAAATGTATTCTTCCGAAATCCAGGCAATCGTTTGGGACCGATCACTCGCAGGGCCAACCGGCCTTGTCGCCAAATACAATTTGCTCGAAGAAAATGATGTTGTCAAGATGTATCCGCTTTGCGGCGGAAAACTTCCTCCCACCGACGTCGCGAATATAATATTCATAACCAGGCCGCAGCTCCATCTGATCGACCTTATCGCTGAAAACGTTCACGGGTACTCGACCGGAAACTTATATCTTCTACCTTAGCTTCCGATGATTTTGCATCCATTTTCTACGAATCTCATTAATTATTCTCCAATAATTCCCAGCGAGCAAAGCAACAGCCGACGCAAAGAGTTCCACATTTTCTTCGTGCCCCGTAAGAGTCTACTTTGCGAAAAGAAATTGCAGAACCGTGGCGTTTTTGGCAGTTTCACCCTCATAGAGGAATTCCCCTGCGATCTATTCCCCTTCGACAGTGATCTAGTTTCCATGGAACTCACTCATACCTTCAAAGAGTTTTACCTGGAGAATGATCCTACCTGCCTTTATCAAGTCGCTCAAGCGATCCAAAGCCTCCAGAGGTTGTACGGTAAGATACCTAGGATCACCGGGCGTGGCCCAGCCGCCAGTAAAGTTTGGGAACTGTTGAAACGCCTCGACAGGGAAGAAGAGGACACAAAATACAATAATTGCCAGTCAGCCTCTATCGAACACTTGTTACTACTCGACAGAAGTGTAGATCTTCTCTCTCCGCTGGTCACGCAATTGACTTACGAAGGTCTCATAGACGAAATATTCGGCATTAAAAGCAGTAAGGAACTTTTCTTGATTTTTGGTGATAATTTGTTTGTTTACTTTTCTATAAAAACTTATCATAAAAAAATCAAAAATTCCTTTTTAAAAGTCATATCTTCTTTTCAGCTACGGTACATTTACCGCCAGAAAAGTTTTACTCTAATGATGATTCGCCCACTGTTGTGTCGCTGGACAAGGATGAACTCATTATTCTTAATTCCGGGGAGGAATTGTTTGCAGAAATCAGGTATGGACAAAATTTCAGCGTGTTAATCAAACCTAATTAAAAAAGCTTATTAAAGAAAAACAATACGTTTTTTTTCCATTTCATTGACAAAGGGACAAAAATTTCAACGGTGTAGGACCGGTGCTCAGTCAGAAAGCGAAAGTGATATCTTCGCAATTCGATGAGAGACACAGCGACAAAAGTGTTCAGGAGATAAAACAATTCGTGGCTAGGCTGCCTCACATGCTCGCGACCAAACAATCACTCGCTAGACGTGAGTATGGATGGAGAACAATTATTCCGAAGATATTCATTTTTATCGTTATCAATTATCATTATTTATACTTTTAATCGCAATTATTATGATTATTGATACTTTTAATTATAATTATTAGTTAATAAAATAAAAAATGATTTTCCATGGTATTTTTAATGACAGACACAACGATAGCAGAGATGGTGAAGGAAGTGACGGATTCGAGTGAGTTTCTCGAGTCGTTGCAGGTAGAGCAAGAGCTATTGAATTGCATAGATACGGACAAGCCGAATTCTTACATCGAAGATTCGATAGCCCAGCAGAAACCACTTTTGAAAGTGTTACGGCTGCTTTGCATACAGTCCCTCACGAATTCGGGCCTTAAGCCCAAACTGTTGGACTATTACAAAAGGGAAATTGTGCAGACGTACGGTTACCAGCATTTGCCGAGTTTGTTGAATCTTGAAAAGGCCGGGTTGCTTCGAACCCAACAAGCTTCGAGGCAATACGCAGTATTAAGGAAAGCGCTCAGGCTCACCGTTGAAGATGAAAGCGAAATTGCACCGAAAGACATCAGCTACGTTCATTCGGTTTACGCGCCGCTGAGCGTTAGATTGGCCGAACAAGTCGTCCAACCTGGTGGATGGCAGGGACTGAATGACGTTCTCGGATTGTTACCAGGACCCGCGGTCAGCAGCGATCTTAGACACTCGACCGGAACTCATCGCCGTACGTTTTTGTATTTCCATTTTCTTGCACTTTCTCGATTTTTGTAACCTAAACGTTTGTGTTTGCAGGCAATTCAATGACGAGCGAAGATTCGAATTCTGAGCCGCCGCGACTGGTCCTCGTATTTTTTATCGGCGGATGTACCCACGCGGAAATTTCGGCTCTGCGTTTCCTCTCGCAACAGGAAGATCGTGAGTAGATAAATCCTGGACTTTTTAAAATCCACAAAAAGAAGAATGTTTTTGACTTCGACATTAATTTTCATATTTTGTTTGCGTTGATCGCAGTAAACGTAGAGTTCGTCGTTGGAACGACGAAACTGATAAACGGAAATACGTTTTTGACGTCGCTGATGGAGGACTTGGAGAACGAGAAATAGATCCTCGGAAGTTCATCCTTATGAACAATGAAAAATATTATGTGAATATTTATTATGATGAATTTGAGATTTTTTAATAAAAGAGGATGATAACGCGATTTTTTATCGATACGTTTCGTTGGCGATCTTTTATCATGAATAAATGCATTTTACAAATACTTATCCAAGTAAATAAAACAAAAGAACCGAAAAGTGGAAAAAATTTATGAAAAATAACGATTACGAGACAATTGACCACGAGAGACTGTAATCGCGAGTCTGGAAAGCGATGTTTCGTTGCAACGTTAAATCGAAGATTGGCTCGACCCGGCTACATCGGAAACACATCGAAACCTTATCGTTACGATGCATGGAAGAACAGTTGATAAAAGTGGCCAAAACTGTGTGCTCGTTTTCTTCTTTTTCGTAATACTTTATGTCGTCGTGAGATTTTTAGGATCCATGTGACCGGCATCTCCGAGGCATCCGAGGGTCACCCGACCGCTTGGAACTATACTGAGACACGTGATACTAGCGTTCTTTAGGGATATTCGGAGCCACGCTTCCGGCGGAAATTGGAGTGCCCTGAACGCGAAATAGTAATATTTCAAATATCGATAATAAATCGAAATACGATGAAACAGAAGTGAACTTACCGACAAACAAAGTACCGAATTACGTTAGCATGACAAACGAGAATTGTGTAGGAATCCTTCTCCTGCGAGTGATCAGCGCGATGGAAGTATCGGCGAAAAGCAGCTTCGATCCTTGGTCCGTCCTCGTAAAACTGAGAATCATAGCGAAGTAAAGAAACATTCAAACAGATCCCAATATCACCTGAATCATAGCTAATTAAAGAAAACTCACGTATCGTTCGGATTTCCAGTGGCCGATGGGTGGCTCCGGAGGAATTGGAGCACCCTCTATCAGCAAACTGTCGTCTACAGCTGGCACTCCGGGCAAATGTTGTTCGATTATTTTTGACGTTTCCTGAGCTCTGCTCATCGTCGATCTGACTATCAACGAGTATGGAAGCGCCAGCTCGGCCAGTCTCAATCCTGTACACTCCGCCTGGCGTCTACCTTTGGAACGGACCAAGTAAACGATTATTATAGCTCAGCCTGAAAAATAAATGATTCATTGATTAATGCTCACCAAGCTCCGTAAGAACTCGCTCAGCATCCGTGCTTCCATCTATGTTGTATTGGCCGTGACGTATCAGAATCAAGTGCCTCACCGCTTTTGGCTTTTTCGATTCGTACGCCTCGTTTAACTTGTTATCGTCTGTTTCGTTCGTCGTTTTCGAAGGTTTTACCAGACACTTCGGATCTCGTCTGCTAACAACAATCAAGAATTTTCGAAAAATTAATTAAGCGTGAAAGACTCGTGAAAAGCCTGAATATTTATTATTATTATTATCATTTACAGAGGTGATGGTTAGTGATTATTATCGTGAATGGTTAGTATCAATAGTGCTAATCATAATGATTATTATTAGTATTTTTCACCCCAACTTCATAGATCGAGGATAGGAAACGCGAAATAATATAATTAGCATCCGAAAGAGTAATTATTAATTAACAAAATTACTCAGCGGAATTTCATAACCTGTCCCAGTTGGAATCCCATTTTTGCGATGGCGTGAAATTCGTCGTCCAGGAATTACAGACTTGTGGATGTTCGCGATCGCCGTAAACTTGCGTGTAAAAAATAGCCGCACCGCTCAATGTACCGATGCCAATTAATGCGTATTTTTGCAAACGCGTGATAACCGGCATTTTTCAATTTTGTGGTGAATCAATTCGGGAGTGTGCATGTATACACAATAACCACGGGTTTTTGCACGCGCCACTATATTGGTGACGTACGTATGCATTAGATGTATATATGCACTTAAAAGATATTTATTTATCGCTGAAGTGTTAATAAGGCCTTCCTCGATCGAATTAATCTTTTTCTCGTTAAATTACAGAAAGAGAATATGCAAGATAAATAATTGTTTCAATTTAAACGGTTTTGTTGCCTCCCGGAATTGACATACCGACTGGGTAAAGACTTTTCAACGAGTTCACCAAGTCTACGCTCGATCGCGCCAACCTGCTGTTCCAATGCTCAGTATCGTATATATGTATATGTCACATCGGTCTTTCGAAGCGTGCAAACACGAATCAACAGGCCGACGCCCGCTTCGGGGCGTGTTAATTCTGATTGTAAGTGTGACGCCGTGTGTCACACTCGCTGCTGGGTTACACCTCCGAGGATTTTCGTAATTACGAAACCGTGCGTTGTGCGTTCAAAGAAAGAAAAGTGCGTTC
Organism: Ophioninae sp. A BG-2022a; assembly: GCA_030523105.1. Lineage (NCBI taxonomy): Eukaryota > Metazoa > Arthropoda > Insecta > Hymenoptera > Ichneumonidae > Ophioninae sp. A BG-2022a. Next base: position 5,192 of record JAPYZI010002077.1, on the reverse strand, counting down.
AAAAATGTCGGGACGCTCGGTCCTCCCTGTCGCGTTGATTATCGTGCTCGTTCAGTGCATTTCTACGATACATGGTAATTTTCTATTAAACATCGCACAGACGATCAATGACAAATTTAATGCTGGTAGAGTCCCGTTTGTTTCATTGGCATTGTTTGAGTTTGAGTTTGGGTTAACGTAATCCAAACCAACCCAAACAAACCTCAAAAAAAATCAGAAAAGCCTCGATACTGTGTAAAATTGTGTTAGGGAGGTTAGGTCGCGTAATTTTCGTTGGGCGTGGCGTTAATCAATTTTTCATGGAAAAAATCATTGATCTTCCGTTTTCAGGCTTGAGTTTTGATCGAAACCCTTTTTTTCAGGAGAAATTAACGAGCATGCTGCAACTTGGTGCACAGTGTCGAAAGGTGAGCAAGACAAGTGCGAAGCGCTCGCACGTGCGATCGACAGAGAAAAGGGCTACTTCGGACGTCACTACGTATCGCTGAAATGCAAGCAGTCGTTCAACAAGGACGAATGCATGACCATGCTGGACAGCGAAATCGCGCATTTAACCTCCCTAGATCCTGGGGAAGTTTTTACCGCTGGACGATATCACAGCTTGGTGCCCGTAATCCGGGAAGCTTACGGCAACCCCAACTTCACTTATCAGTATGCAGTGGCTGTTATAAAAAAGGGTACTCTAGAAAACGTTCAAACTTTGAACGACCTCAGAGGAAAAAAGGCTTGTTTCGCCGGCGTCGGTACTCTGGCCGGATGGACAATTCCGATCGATGTGGTAAAAGGAAACTCTATATTTTGCGCTCAAAAACAAAATCATTATTCGTAACTTCTAGAAATTGACTTTGTTGGGGTTTTGTTTGGGTTTATTTTAGCTCATGAAACAAGGCGGATTAGAAGTGATCGATTGCAACAATCACGTCAAATCGACGATAAATTATTTCGGGCATAGCTGCGCTGTTAATTCTCTCCTGGATCGTTACAATCCACTGGGTGACAATTCCGACCAGCTGTGCAAGTTGTGCATCGGCGCTATACCAGGCGGCAGATGCACCAACGCCGATCCTTACGCAGGCTACGAAGGCGCTTTTCGGTGCTTGCTGGAAGCTGGAGAAATCGCGTTTCTTCTTAACTCGACCGTTCATGAGATGACTTCGACTACTTTTGATTTGCGTATGTTCGTCTTTGATTTCCTAACGTCAAAGTCTTTTTAACCTCAAAGTTTAGTACATGGTCTCTTTCGTAACCCCAAAGTCTTTCTATGCGCAAAGTTTTTCTGCCGTACTTCCATTTATGTGACAACGTCGTATCTCAGATTCCGTAACGAAAGACCAATTCGAATTGCTCTGCCGTGACGGAAGGCGAGTTCCGGTCGACGATTACCTATCCTGCAATTGGGGCGAAGTCCCGTCCCGAGCAATCGTTACTTCCTCGGCAACGGAACCTAAGATACGCACGTTGTTCGCGAAGTTTCTTCAAAAAGCCGCAATGCTCTTCGGCAAAAATCGGCTTCGCAATGCGACCGACGCTTACGGAAATCCTCTATCGAACGGCGACGAAAATCGTCCCGTCTTCGAGGATCGCAATGATGATAATTCCCGCAACGGTTGGAACAACTACAACGGTAACGATTTCGAGAATCGTTACGGGGAAAACGAGGATTATCGGGACACCAATAGGGAAACTAGCTACAACGCTCATGGTTACGACTTTGACGATAAAAAAAATCGCAACAATGATCCTGACATTCAGCCGATCGAAATGTTCAACATGTTCGAGTCCGCCCCAAGATTTGGTCTTCAGCACAATTTGTTGTTTTCGGTACGTTCGTTAAAAATCAGAATAAAAATGTACGTTTATTTTTTCCTTTTATTTCCGTTAAATTGCAAAATCGAAGCAAAACCAAAAACAAAATGGCGTCGTCTTTGATTCTATTTGAAAAAGGATGCAATAAAAAAAAACAAGAAAAACGATAATAAAAAGTAATTGTTCGCAGGACACCGCCACCGAATTCGTAGCAATAAGTGAAACTCATCAAACGTACGTAAAGTATCTCGGGGAATCGTTGAACTCAATAATGTCGATAAGACGATGCACGGTGAATTCAATGACGCTGTGCGTTACTTCTGATCCCGAAATGGAGAAATGCGTCAGAATGCGGGTCAGTATAATTACTGTCGATCTATATGACCTAAAAAATAAAAGTTTCGCTTTCGACGAGAATAACCGAACGATATCTTCCGTGTCACGCAGATTGCCATGAAAGCCCAACTATTGAAGCCTCAGCTCGTCTGTTACAAGGGCCACAGCCAGATTCACTGTATGCAAGCGATCAAAAACGGGTAAGCTCTTGAAACTTTACGACCGATCGAAATTCTCGTGAATTTCCTATGATTCCCTAGTAAAAAATCCTTATAATTAAAAAATGATCGATAATTTCGCAGGAACGCCGATATAACTGTACTAGACGCGAGCGACGTGTACACAGCCGGATTGCGTTTCGATCACGTCCCATTTATATCGGAAGTGTACAATTTGGGTACGCCGGATTATTACGTTGTGGCGGTATCGAAGGAGCTCGACGATCGTACAGAGTTGACGTACTTGAAGAACAAGTACACTTGTCACACTGGAATAAACACAGCGGCGGGTTGGATATATCCTCTAGCTTATTTGATATCGAACGGTTGGATTCGAGGTTACGGTTGCGACTCGGTAAGAGCGGCGGCGGAATACTTCACGAAATCGTGTGTTCCGGGTGCTTTGAGTACGGAATACAACATCGGTGTGCCTTACGACAACATGTGTCACCTTTGTCACGGTGCGAGTTATCGTTACTGCCGTCGCGACGCTTCTGAAGATTACTTCGGCCACACGGGTGCGTTTCGTTGTTTAGTCGAGGGCGGAGGCGACGTTGCTTTCGTCAAGCACACCACCGTCGCCGAGAACACGAACGGAAAGCGAAAAGAGTTTTGGGCTCGTAACACTTTCACCAAAGACTTCGAACTCTTATGTCCCGATGGAACGAGAAGATCAACTTCCGATTATGAAAATTGCAACCTCGGTCGTGTCAAGGCAAACGCCATTGTAACTCGTGGTGGATATTACGGTTACAACGAAACTGAGATAAACGCTTACATCAATCTATTCATCTACGCCCAACAATTCTACGGAAGAAAGGACGAAGACGAGTTCAGCTTCAGTATGTTCTCAAGCGCGCCACCTTACAGTGATCTCATTTTTCAAGACGCCACGCAACAACTGGTCGTTGTGCCACCGGAGAAACGAGAGTACAGCGCTTATCTCGGACCCGACTTTATGAGGGCACGAAGAATCGTTGACTGCAACGCTGGCGCTTCCGCTATCGAATATTCCATTGGACTTTTAGCGATCACCGCTCTCTTTGGTTTGAGACGCTGATTACCCGGAAATCAACGTTTATCGAGAAAATGGCGTTTACTCACTCTTAAAACTGTAAATATTCCATCCATTTTGTTTTTCGTTCTCGTTGTTTCCTCAGCGATGAAAAACGTTAGAAACGAAAATTTATACGAGGATGTGTGTTCAACACGTAGGATAGTACAAAACGTCCTAAACGCCTACTCTTTGACGAAGCGTTACTCAATGAATCTCTGAAAATAGCAGATCTGCGATTTTTCAAACATTTTATAAAGTACATACTGTTTTTCTCGCGCTCGATTAAACGATACGCGATTTCGCGAATCCGTCCATTCGTTTGAATTTTATACTTATCGCGTAAACGTAATATTAAGGAAAAGAATATTTCACTGTCGCTTCCGTCCGGAAAAAAAACGTTCGTAATATTTTAAGAGTCGCAGAAGCTTCGCAAACCAACTCGAACGAATAAAAAAGCGTATCCGTCCATTATTAACGTGAAGATAAATTTAGTAAAGTCCAATAGACGAGATTAGAATTTTATCGATACTGGGCAATTCTTTTGCCAATTTCGATAAATGAGAAATGAAATTTTCAACTTTATATATATATATGTATACACACACACACACATATTTGTATATTTATAGTATTTTATATATACAAATTGTACCAGCCATTCTTTTTCAATACGATAAAATAAAATCTTTACAATTTTGACAACCCGCCGACAGTTGATTCGTGAATGAAATATGTTTGGGCAAAATGCGATTTTTTCAATGACGTTTCGTGCTCGTCTTCGCGGATGTAAACTTTTTGGGACGAGCCAAAAGTTCGATGGTCGGCGAGCACGTAGCTCTGAGAGCTTGGGGATTGATAACGTAAGGATTGGAGCGATCGGTCGCAGGTAACTTCGACGGACCGTACCTGGGAGTTGCCAATTCTGAGATTCTTTTCGACGCTGGAAAACGCCAATAACTTTGATTTCTCATTTTTAACTGTTAGGTTTTCATGAATGTCAATTGACTGGGATATGGGGTTGGCTTTGTTTTTAGATTCTGATGTGAATTTGAGTCAAGTACGAACCAACGGCGAAGAGTGCACGCTCGTTCACCTTTCCTAAAGGGTTTACTGCAACGGGCTCGCGACACTTCGGCTCTGCCAGTTTGGCAATGCGATCCGCCGTCCTTCGACGACGCAATACGGGTCTTTCAGTTATAATTCTCGGCTCCAACGTCAGGAGATCCGTTTGCGAACTGGTCTGACCCTCTGTCTTCTTTCGGTTCGTGCCGCAAAGCCTCGACTGATTTTCTTGCACCCTGCGAACTTGGGTAATTACCATCTTTGGTCGGGCCAACTCTTCGAGACGCTTCAACTGCTGGAGACTGCGCTCTCTTCTACCGTTTCTCTGCAGAAACGGGAAATTTAGGTGGGTTTGGTTGAATCGAGATTGTTTGGGTTTGAGCAACGAAGCGGGGCATAGGAGAGTTCTTAAGGATTATATGTGTGCCGATTCTGCTGGGGGCTACCCCCGTTGGTAGTTCTCGAGCAGGGGCGCTGACGGCGGTTTTCATTCTCGCTCTCGCTTTCTCTCATGGGCATAACCGTTGGGACAATAATTGTGTTCTGGTTTCTCTTGTAATATAAAATATAAAATATTCTAGAAACGATTTTTGCATTTTTCCAGTTTAATTTCATACTTTCGGCAAAAACTCGGGCATATTCGTAATCAGCGGAAAATTTCCGATCAAATACACCCTTTAAATACTTAAAAAACGGAAAAAAAATTTTTTCGA
>JAPYZI010002076.1:0-26231 GCA_030523105.1 Ophioninae sp. A BG-2022a | reverse complement strand
TGGCCCTCCGCGATGTTTTTTCTGTTCCCAAAACTGAAAGGAGCCACAAAAGGACGTAGGTTTGCCACGATTGAGGAGATAAAGAGCGCATCGCTGGGATAGCTCGAGGGCGTAACAAAAAGGGCGTATCAGAAGTGCTTCGAGAATTGGAAAAAGTGCTGACACAAGTGTGTTACGTCTGAGGGGGATTACTTCGAAGGGGACAAAATAGAAATCGATGAATAAATCAATGTTTTTCGGGACGAATAAAAAAAAGTCACCTTATTTTTTGAACAAACCCCGTATGTACAGACGTGTTTGAAACGCGTATAATATCTTATACCCTGTGAATGCTCGTATAAAAAAAATCACGACTAACGCGTTGCTGTTCAACACGGTGAAAAAAGTATCTCGTGCATAAAGTAATTAAAAAAGGGCAAAAATAAATTAATATGTGGAACGAGGACACGAGAGAGAGAGAGAGAGAGAGAAAGAAAGATGAGTGTAGTTAGGGGAATGAATATACATCCATAACTGTGTTTACGTGTGAGTAGGCGCGTGTGTGTGAATATCCGAGTATTATTACGTTATTATTATCGTTATTATCATCGTCATAATAATTATTAATATAAATATGTATAAGCACGATAAAGTAATGATTACCTCGAGCTCGAAGCACGGCACGCGTCGCGCCTTACTTTGCCAACTAAAAATAAAGAAAGAATGAAAAAAAAAAAAAAAATAAAATAAAAAAAAACTTCAAGAAATAAACGACGGGAGCGGAAAGTAAAAAGTGGAAGAAAAAAAAAAGATGTGATAAAAATTGCAACGTGCGATCGCTAATACGCGACGAGGTAATGCCACACGAAACGCAACGCAACGAGCGGTCTGCGAAGGACAGTGATTTTCCCGATGGACGGACTTGCTCGCTAAAAATAACCTCAAACGGATAACGATGCGAAAACTTCTCTATGATGGAATCATTTCGATAATCCGTCAATGAAAGAGAAAAAAGTAAATAAAATCGAATTATTCGAGGAGCAATTCGATAATATTCGTTCACCCGTGATATCAGCAATGGAGAACGAACGATGAATCGTGAGAAGGAAGAATACACGAGGATTTAAGTTTATATTGTTCGAACGCAACGAAGTTTCTTTTTTTTTTTTTGAATTTTCGATTTTACAATAAATTTCATTTTTTAACGAATTCATTTTTAAACCAAAATGATCGATTACGTAATTGCAGGCGTGTCGATAAATAAGAATAATGCTCGCCTGATTTTCGTGGATCGCTTTTGCAAAAGAAAATTTGGAAAATTAAGAAAAAAGAAATTATGAAAACTACAAGAAAGTACACGTACTTTTTCGTAGTTCTTTTTATTTATTTTCGTTTTTTCGAAAATTTAATTTCCAAAAGTACGCGTATATTTTTTTATTGTTACGAATCTACAATTTGAATGAAAACAAATGAACAAAAGTATAAAATTATTAATGTACGAGGGATGTTTGAAAAGTTCTTGGCTCGAGGAAGAAAACTCGTAAAACCTGATATAAATATATGTTTATTATTCTACATACTCTCTACTAATCTCAATATACTCGTTTCATCGGTGCTGTAGCGTTTCTATACTTTTCCTGTATGTTCCTCCAACTCTTCGAAAAACTGTTTTGCCGACTTTATAACCTCCTCATCCTCGAGCTACCCCTTTTTCTACCGTGTAACGCGAAAGCCCAAACTTTCCTAACGCGTTATCCGTGTCTTCCTTAATTTGCTCCGGCGTCGTATTTTTTCTTAACAAAATATTCAATCACCGCTCCGATCTCAATTTTCTTCATTCTCAGACGAGTACAAAATTGAGAGTACGCGGATTGACAACTTCGAGAATTTATTGAAAAATAACGAAGCAACGTAACGTATTGAAATTTGTTGTACGGTTGATTAAAACACAAGGCTATCGTGAGGGTATAGATTTATTTTCATACTAACCTCAATTATGGATAAAGCCAAGAACTTTTCAACCAGCCTTCGGAATAAAAATGCGAATATTGAAATTGACAAAACGTCGGGGTTAAACGTTGCATCTTCGAAATGCAATGATTTATTTTCGGTTTCTCATTTTCGTTATAACCGAAAATCATCTTTGGCAGAATTTTAAATCGTTGAATAAAAATACTGAAAAAAAAAAAAACATTTTCTTTCGTAAAATTGCGGACAAGCTTTTTGAAAAAAACATTATTTTCCTTACGGAGAGATTTTAACGCTTTTCTATTGGAAAGAAATGGAAATAAAGCGTTCGTGGAGATTAATAATAGGATAATAGATTTTTTTAATCAGGCGAAGATTCACGGTGTTAAAACTGATAAAGAGTGATGATTTAATGAACGCACGATTGACCTTTGCACTTTTCACTGGGATCACTTTGACGCCGTGATTTCCGCGAGAAGCGTACGAGTATTATTGGAACTGTAATGAGAATATCGTTTCGTACGAACGGGGCCGTGCAACCGCCGGGAAGAACCGTAGGAAAATTAATACGCCAAGAAAATGAGAAACTGCGCTAACTCAATCACTCGGTGAGCTGAGCCAATTATCACCGCCCGGCGGATCACACCGAACGCCGGAACTCGCGCAAATTCGTCCCGTCTTACGGGAAGTCACGAAAAAAAAAAAAAAAAACGACGAAGAAAGATCGAAAAAAATTATTGAAAGAAAGGAAAAACGAGTGTTTCCAATAATTCCGGTTGCTTCGAGGTTATTCCGTGTGGCAAAATCAAAACAAAACGTAAACAGTGTCTTAATAAAGCTTAAAGAAACACGAAAAAAAAAAAATTAAGAAACATGAAAACATCAAACATGCGAACAGAGGTTATGGTTTTTTCCATGAGTCTGCGGGGGATTGCGTCGAATTTCAAAAATACAATTTTTTTTAATTACTTACTTTTACAGTCTTGGGTTTTTAACCTCAAATTAAAAAAAAAAGTGCATTTTATAATGTCATAAAATTGACGAAGTCGTGACAATTATTTTCAAATTCTTGTTCAAAGGAAACAAAAAAATAGTTGGAACATTGTTCAACTTTATAATAAATATAATTGTATAAATTAGAATATATCAATTATATATTAAAATGATTTATAGATTATAAATGTATATGTCATATTGTTGACTATAACATTATTAATTAGAACATATCAGTTATATATTGATATAATTTCTGGGCTATAAATTTATAAAACTTTTTCATCGTATAACTTATTGCCATTTTTTTTACACGTTTCTTAGTTTGTTATCAACGAATTACGTTATCGTTATATATAGTTATCGAAATATCAATTTTTCAAAGATTTCAAAATCCTATACGACAACGCGTATTAATCGTACCGAGCGTTAAACGTTTGGGCTATCGGTTCATGCAGAGGTCCATTATCCGCGTGCATTATTCGAACAAATTAAAATAAACACAGAAGCATATTTGCCCGTAGCGCGGTGTTCCAAAGATATATACTGTTTTCTTCATTTCTATACGCTCGGATACAATGCGAGACGAAGCGCGAACATGTTTTCTCTTTTCATGTTTCGCCGAGTTTTTTTTCTCTCATTCGCAATGTCGCTGGCTGATGCCCGCCACCCCCTCCCTTCACCGCCCCCGCGCGCTCAACGCTGCTCTTGCCAGTCACTTCTAATCCCCTTCCCGCGCTTGCCGACCCAAGATGTAATATCCGCGTCGCTGTGAGAAAGGGAAACCAGCGGGGGATGAATATACGCTCGGAGGTATTATCATTGAGAGGTTATGGTGGCGATACCGCTCCTGTTTGAGAATACAAACGTTCGAGCGGGATCGTTCGTAGGACGTAAAGTGAATGAAGGTTAGAAGAGAAAAGAATAAATCGAAGACGCTATGATGAATATTAACAGGAATAGTTAATCGCGCGGTTGAATAACTTGAGTTTATTGGGCTACCTGATTGACGTCGTCATTTTAATCCTCAAGAATCCTCATTCCCTATTCGGATTTCCTGATTGGTGAAGTTTTCCGCGATATCCCTTTTCCATCAAAATCGTACGATCGTTCGATCATTGGTCCTTTGGGTTTGCCGCGCCATATTCGAAACTCGAGTTGCATACCGTGGACGTCGTTAATCATTGGCGTTCGGTCAATTTCGCGAATATTATTTTTTCGTATCGCGATCGTATTTATCTCGTGTGCAAATTTGATTCGGAGAAACCGCTTGGCCCGAATTTCCGTTAAAGTCACATGACCCGGTAGGTCTTTCGGTTGAGACGAATCGCTGCCGCCATTTTGACTCGTCAAACTTAACCTCCCTCTTGTTTACACTCGAGTTGAGCGCCCATGCGAAACTAAAAACTCTCTGGCGACATTCCGTTGCCGAGAGACGAACGAAGACGGGTAACATCCACTTGTTTCAATGATGATGATAACGACATAAATAATATGAAATATTGAGGGATAAAAAATAACGAAATATCGTACGTAGCAGTGGAGCGACGCGACGGAACGGGTTGGACGTAAACAAAACAACGAGAGACATACACGCCACACACTTAAAACACTCAACGGCTATCTACGTTACATCTCTCGCTAAAGAGTTGTTCTCTCGAACCGAACGAATCCGTGTTGCTGCTTCCGCTGTTACTGCTCCCAACGATGGTCGTATCGGCGGTTGATTGGGTGACGACGTTGCCTCTGGTAACGTCGTTGTAAGCCGAGGTTGATGCACTATTTGCGGTCGTACACTGACCACGAATGTGTACCATCGTTGCCGAACCTTTCGTCGTTCGTTTCTTCGTTTTGTCTCGTTAATTAATCACTTTTTTTTCTCCGACGTTTCGAACGCGAAAGCTACGTGTCACGTTACCGAAAGACTTTTTTGGTTATTCGAAGACATACTTGTACAAATATCGATCGAAAAAACTTCGTTTCATATTTAACGAATCACTTTGGTACTTTGGCGAGGTAGAAGCAGCAAAAAAAACGTACTGTTAATTGGCGAATCGTCCGTTGGGCGCTTTCACGCGTCTCTTCAAATATCGGAATACACACGTATGGGCGCACGTCTACGCGTTGCAAAGAAACGATGATTCTTCTTTTCGGCACGCAGATATTCGTCCTTGACACTTTTGACAGACGGAATTCAACAATCTTTCGAAACTTTGCTCTTCGATATCGCACGAGGTGTCGAATATAAAAGTTGACGGAAAGAACATTGATTCCGTAGTTAAATTGCTCTTATGTCGCGAACGACCGCGCACACCGCGCCTATTAACGAATTTTCGAGTCTCAGCGATTCACTAACTACGAAACTCGCACGAAAGCCCGTAGAAGACTGAATTTAAGCAACCCCACACCCTTGATATCCTAGTGCTGTCCCCGTATTCTGACAGCGACTTCACTCTCACTCCCACCCCCCTCTCCAACAGTTTTCGCTCCTTTTTCTTTCGCTTCGGTGTTTTACGTGTCGTCCGCACATACGATCCGCGCTGCTTCTCTCGGGGGTCGCAGACACACCCGGTTCGTCGAGGCGGGAGCTTCGTCTCCCTAAACTTTTTCCCTTCACTCCGTCGACTTTCCTATCCCGTTGGAAGCTCCAGGGTTGAAAAACACTCGTTCCATTCGCTTCGTTTAAGCGCGTTTCTTCATTCGTGTTGCACGCGACTGGGATGAAGCATTTTTATTTCCTTTTTTTTTAATTATCTAATTTGGGGTTACAACGTACGAGTTGGCGCCTTTTACCGTTTGTACACACGCGGATGCAGCGCACGAGTTACGATGTAGCGGATTCCACACTTAAAAATTGTAAAGATAACCACGAGGCAATCATTCGGCCGCGGTGCGAAGATTTTTTTATTGAAAATTCGTTGTGACTACAAACGGGGATTGTTGTCTCTTAGCACTAAACACAACAATGGGCGTATCGACAAGAAACATTTTCTTTTTTTTTTTGGATAACCAAAGCGCGCCGAGGAACGCTTTTATTCGCGCGCATTCGAGCTTATTTATTACACGATGGAGCACGCGATGTCGTGTCCTCGCGGTACGAGGCACGAAGACATCTAGTACGAGCGGCGGAGCGAGGACCGCGATGGACTAGGGCGTGGGCAATCGTAGCGAACCGCGCGAGCCAGGAGAGAAGCGCGAGAGCCCACCACCCTGCCGACGACTAGAGCGAACCAGCGTTCGCGAGATAGACAGAGAGGGCGAGCATACCGGAGACTACATTGATTTTGATTTTAGAAGGCGCGCGCACTCGTGCAGCCTCACGATTCGCGGTACTCTGCTCCTCATCTGGCTTCTGCTCGTCTCTATAAACCTACACACACGTATATACCTTTTACGTACGTATATACACATACGCGTCGTGCATAACCTCTTCCACTCTTTCACTGTTCCTCAGCCACAAATATCAAAGATTTTCAACCTCGTGCCACCTCAATCATTATCAAAAGTCCCAAACTTCTCGCATCCCTAAATCCACTCGCAAAATATTGTCTCTGGGCCACTTTTTTATTCCGTATGGGGTAAACATTCACTCTCGGCATGTCACGTTCCGGCAGCGAGGCGTGCGAACCTGGCGGATGCTTTTCGAACTAAACAAAAATGGCGGTCAGTCGTGGCTCCGTGCCGTGATTCGAGCGCCATCTTCGGTCGTGTTTTCCCTCCATCTCTGCATTATTACAACCGATTTACTATCGGATGGCGCTACTTGCTCATTTGCATTCCCGTAGTATGTAAATACAGTTATATCCCGATTTCGGTTCGTACCTCTTCACTTTTCCCCTCCACTTTGTATTCTGTGGGCTTTCGCGGTCAACACGCGTTTGACACGCCGTGGCACGTCACTACCATACCAATACCGTTTCGAGCCAAACGCAACCACGAACTTAAATATCGACAAAAAACCCAAACAACAATTGTACGAGAAGTATGCAGCTATCTTTAGAAAAAAAATTGGACGGTTTATCAAATATCGACAATTGTGGAAAAACGATCGTGACAGTGCAAGATTTTCATATATTGGACGGCACTATACATGCTTCCTTTACTCAAGCTTGTGAGAGTAATATGACAGTGATACGAAATTTACGTAATGTTTGGCTGCAACAAGTTTGATTGTTATGCGTCGCGGTATGCGCATGGGCATGCGCACGCTCCCATAATTTATTATCTTTTATAAACGTTCAAGCCACACCTCTTGGCTCAAACCCAATGCTCCAACCCAATGTCTACCCATCAGTGATAGAAAATCGAGGTTAGACTGTACGATGTTTAGCGGGTTACCAATAAATTTGGTGTTCACGAGGCAACGTAAAAAGTTGTTTGGCTCACAAGTGCAAGAAAGCTGTATTCCTTGGACATGGACTGTATCGAAGATAAATGCAATTTACGCAAAACAGAAATTGGTCGATCTCTGACACGCATGATTCTTCGGTTTTTCTAAAATACTTAATCATCCTTGAGGAAACAGTTAGAACATTTATTAGGATATGTCGACCTTGCACATGTCTCTGATGTGTGTCAATGTCAGACACTTTCAGCGATGCAAGAACTATGATCAATATAGCGTTCGCATTGGCTTTGAAGAGGTTAGTAACGTGAACCTAACCTCTTTCGTCTGTACGTCTCCGTAAGTGCGATCACGTGTCCAAAGGGTACGGGAGAAGATTATCTATTCCCGCTACCTGTGCTTCACCCTGTCGCTACGTATATGCAGATGTTTATTATCATCCTTTTGATCTATTCCGTGCGCATGAACTGCTCTAAGCAAGTATTGGAAACAAAAATTGCCGATAGGCGCGCTGACTTCATACGACGACATGGCCGCGGTCGATTTTTCCATTTCAACGCGATCCCATTCGATGTTTTTTGAGGTTATGTCGATGTTGCGGATAATATTAACCGAAGGATAAAATACGAAGGGAAACATTGATTAAGCCAATTATACGTACGCAGGTAGCGATGTAAACAGTTATTGTCGCCGTAACGCTGCTTAGACCAAGAGTTTGTCTCGCCACCTAGAGGAAACTACATAATCATATAGGTCACACGTGGAGCGAATCTAAAGAGATCACAAATCATTAACCTCCCGCGCATTCGCGTGGGAGCTTAAGTGACCCCTCTCACTTTATTCTTCTCCTCTGTCTTAAGTAATAGAAAATACGATATTAATTGTTTATTACGCAGCTATTAATTTTAGCGCAACGGCCAATTAGTTTTCCCCTAGCTGAGAGCATAAGCCACCATACCGCCTTCCCATTGCATTATTATATTTTTAGGATGGTCTTCCGTGTAATGGATTAATGTAAACGGGGTTAACCGCCCCCACGAGGTGGCACGACGGAGCAAAATTTACGCTACCACCGTACTAGGGTTAATAACTTGACAAATACCTCTTGACCACCCGCTCGTAAACGTAGTTACCTCGTTATACGCTATTCAATACTAATCTTTATCCGCGATGATCGAAACGAAGAGTCCAGGTTTTTCGAATAATCGCCAACTTTCATTCTGTTTCAATCAACATAACCTCGCAAACTTTCGAACAGTTTTCACATAAATGCAAATTTAAAAAAATAAGGTTTTATAGACTTTATCGACAAAGAGCTGTACGGTTTTCTTTTAACCTCTAACTTACCTTTCTTAAAAATTTCTTTCTAAACACTTTAGACATATTCCTACTATTTGTATGTCACTCCACCTTAATCGATGTCAAATCCTTGAATAGGTCGCTGGAAAATAGATTTTGCACGAATACGTAACAACTGGGACATTCAGATATTTGAAAAATACATATTGACATTATCACAATAAAGGCTGATTTTTCTTTATTTCCAATTTACAACAAATAATTGGTTCGGACTGTACATCGTATGTCCCGGGATTCGGATCAAGGATAAAGGGCATAAAAGGAGGACGCCGGAGGTCCTTGCCATATCGATACTTCGGAACGTTCCTTCTATATGTGCAGTACAAGTTATAGATACACGCCAGTGTGTGCGCACGCGTGTGTGTTCGCTTTGGTACAAGTGCACCGAGGAAGAAGATAGAGCTCGAGACAAACATCATCCACCCACCCCGGCACATTCTCTCTTTCGCTCTCCCCATTTTCTCTATTACAGGACTCTCTGACCCCGGAAATTTCTGACTGCTAGACCCTTCCATCGATTTTCTCTTTCAGTTTTCTCTACCTTTTTCCCACCCACTATTCTTTCCTTCTTTTTCTCGTGGAAAAAAAATCAGTCGCCAGGAAAAACAGGAACATTCGTTACTGGATCTTCAATCGCACAGACACGTACACACAGATGCAAACGAACCTATCGTTTCAATCCTATCGACGCGAATTAAGGAAGCGACGAGACGTTTCGCGTGAGACTGATAACTTCGTATAACTTAACCCAAACAATAGTGCATAAATTGTTTTCAAACGAATCCCGACAATTCCGCAATGACCTATTTCTGCTGCCTTAGCCGTAAACCCGCGAACTGTCAAAGATCAGTGAAACAATTCTAAGATAGAGGATGGAACTCTAGCGGCGAGTTTTGAACTAATCGCGAGACCGCCAAAAAGTGATTTTTCACCAAGATCCAATGTAACATTGGAGGCTGGAACGAGTGTGCATTTCCCAAACGCGCGCGCGCGCGTACATCCGTCGATAAACATGAATAATTTAACTCGAGTAATATTCAACGTTCGTAAAAGTGAAATAAATCGTGAGGTACATTCACGTCCATAACGCTCGTTTTCTATAGCACTCGTTTCAAATGCCACGAACATTCGCGAGCGCGTACAAACTTCTAATCGCCATGGCACTTTACGACGGTGGCGCCCTCAGCGATAAATTTTTTTTTCGAGCCCAATCTTTTGGAACGACGGGGACACGCGAATGCGTCGCAATCGCGAAAATAGCATCTAATCCGATTAGGCTGATCGAGCGCCGACTTTCTCAAGAGTATACCGGACAGAAAGATAAGAAGCAATCTATCGAAAAATCTCTCACGAGTTTGTTTACCCAACTCCCTCATCGCTTCGCTATATTTGAGGGATTACTGGTGGCTCAGATATATACGATTTTCCTGTATCCTTTACGGGTTTGATATTTCAACACAAAAATGCTTTTATAGGCACCAATATTTGTTAACGTAAGGGAGTACCGTTGTCAAGTTCATCGAAACTCGAGACTCCCTCGAAACTCATAGTCTGGAAGAATCCGGTGCATACAGGCACATTTGACGTGTAATACGAAGGGACGTATTAGACCGTATGGAAGGATGGATGACCCTAAATTGCAACTCTCCATTAGGCACTCGTACGTGCGTTCTATTGTGTGTAGGTGCGCGAGTGGATATTGAAAGCTTTCGGCGGCTAGTGGGTATCCTATATATGGGTCAGTCGGAACTTCGGAACTTTGGATTATTAATTCCTCCGCACGCCATCTGTTGGAGTTATTGAAAACTTGACGTAAAAGGTTCGATCGGTAAAGGACTACGAGTTTTTTTAAAATATTGTGTCGCGAGCAGGAAAGTGAGACAAGTCGGTGGTTACGCTTTCCGCAGTGGAACGAGTTTTTGGTGTCTTACACTGCCACTCGTATCGCTAGTTATGTTATGAGAATTTTGCATGTTCACATATATATATATACCGCCTACTTTGTCCAACAAGTAGGCGGTATGGGAGAGAACTGGCTGTAGGATTTTAACCGACCGGATAAATAACTCATGTCTCTAAATTCTGATTTCGATCGTGATTATCTTCTATTCTGTTTTGCACTGCCAACGGCGATAGGGTACAATTCCATTCTAATGACAACCCTGAAGCTTCTATATCTGGCGTGAGTAATCGTTGTGCAGTTAAGAATGTTTCCATCGGTCGATATGGTTCATATCATCAATTGTATGAAGGGATTAGATGCGATAGTGCATACCAATGCCCTCTCTCTTAGACAGTTTGAACTACACCACAATACAACAGTACTATTGTTATTATATAGCAGCACAAACGCCGCCATTTTTTTCATCAGCGGTTCTCGTTCATACCGCAGCGCGGCGCGCGTGAATTTTCCCTTTTCCTTCCATGATGGCGGTGAGTGTACGTCTGTTGTTCCGAAGATTGTTAACTAAATCCACCGATATCTCAACAATCCTACGGGCAACCAAAAATTTAACGTTAATTCTGTGAAGAATAGTTTATACGCAATTCTAACGTGACGATCTTTACGAACTTCGACCCTACGTACTGTTGAAAAATGTTTCGCGAAATGACAGTTGTAACACGCTCCTTCGTCGGCCTCAACGTGGACGATCTTTACTCGTCCATATAACCTTCTTTTCGTAACCGGAAATTGAAGCGTCTCCTCGCTACTTAAATGTTTTTATTATTTTATACAAGAAATTGTTGTTTTTTCAGGACGCTAAGCCGGCAGCCGTGGCGAAACCTGGAAAGAAGCTCGAGAAGAAAGTCAGAAAAGAGCCGAAGGATGCTTCCAAAAATGTTATGCGCGAAGTCCGCATACGAAAGTTGTGCCTAAACATTTGCGTTGGAGAATCTGGTGATAGACTGACCAGAGCAGCCAAAGTGTTGGAACAATTAACCGGTCAACAGCCTGTCTTCTCCAAAGCTCGTTACACCGTGCGTTCCTTCGGTATCAGACGTAACGAAAAGATTGCTGTACATTGCACTGTCCGTGGTGCCAAGGCTGAAGAGATCCTTGAACGAGGCCTCAAAGTAAGCAATACGGCAGATAACCAGTCTTGACTCTACCCTAAATGTCCCTAGTTTTCTGATAATGCACTCCATCTATTATATGCTAACACAATTATTAATCTGAGTGGTTTACGATTCATCAAAGTATATCAAAAATTCTTTCACTTGAAATACCTGGATTTCCAAATGGTTTTATTGTGGACACTCTCTGGTTCTTAATGAAACTCTGGTTCTTATCGCTTAACGAACATGTTGAGAATTGACGTAACCTCACAAATTCTTAAATGCAGTTTTATCTACATGGCTGAGTTCTTTCATAAAAAACCGGGTTTAACATTTTCAGCTACTGCTCTCCCATACTCGTGTAGTACAATTACTTAAATTAATTTCTCGTGCTTACTTTCAAATAATGTTCACCTCAGAAGACTGCAAAGAACTATCTAGTTCTGTCGTGGATGAAGGACTCGAATGTTTTCTTCTTCGGTTAAATTCGGCTCAGTCAAAATAATACATTACTTCAGCTGATTGTCCAGATCACTGAATACATTTCATTTCATCGCAGGTTCGTGAATACGAGTTGAGAAAGGAGAACTTCTCTGGTACTGGAAACTTCGGCTTCGGTATCCAGGAACACATCGATTTGGGTATCAAATACGATCCTAGCATCGGTATCTATGGTCTCGACTTCTACGTAGTTCTTGGTCGTCCAGGTAAGTTTTGCTTAATTTACAAGGGACACATAAAAATTGGAACAATGGCACATCATCTGGTATCATAGAGATTGTCGTTGATCGATAATTTCTATATTTTCAATTTGAAAACATGTGCCAAATAAAAAGCTTCTTATTTGCAACTCTCGCCCACTTCTTTTTACTGGGTGTGTTACTTAATGGAAGCGACAATTCGAAATAAAAAACACAACAATGAATTTATAGAAAATCAATGCTTCCTTCGAATAACCGTTGGATTTCGTTTCTTCTCCCCAGGCTTCAATGTAGCCCATAGAAGGAGAAAAACCGGCAAGGTCGGATTCCAACACAGGCTCACGAAAGAAGACGCAATGAAGTGGTTCCAGCAGAAATACGATGGTATCATCCTCGCCGGCAAGAAGTAAATTACTCATTGTGTATTTTACTATTGACATTACAAAATAAACACAAAAAAACCTCAATTATGTACTTTGAAAATTTTCACGATATCACTTTATTTCACAAGATTTACAATAGTGCTACAATTGTTGTTGCGGTGGAATGGCGACGTTACCAGCCACGAGTACATGAAGGATAAGCCATGCTTTATATATATTGTTTTATAAAAAGCCGGGCGAGCTTCGAACATTCTGCTTGAATGTACAGAGGCCGAAATACACTTTTCGTTAATTTTTTCGATCGAAAGGTAACGAATCGAATTTTCGACGCTTCAATCGCATCAAATCTACTCGCACGTTTAATTTTTCTAAATAGAAAGTTTATCGGTACTAAGCCCAAGCATATATCGAAAAGAGTTTCTGCAGAACTTTTTAATCGCAGGACGTGGGAAAACAATGCATCTTATGCAACAAATCCAAAAGGCACATCCTCGCGACCAATGACAATTCAATCCATTTTAGTAGATTCTTTAAGCATGTACTTCTAATTTATAGACGTTTCTGAATAACCATTGTAGTTCAAATATTTTTCAAACTTTATTAATCGATTGAAAATATTCTGTCGCGTGAAGCTAATGACCACCTTTGTGACAAGTTTTAATTCAATTAATGAAATACAGGTAAAAATCGCATACATCAAATAATTCCACATGTTTATAAGTTATACGTTGTAACCAAAAATAAGGTTGAGAGTTTTATTCTTTCGTATGAATACTGTTATATTTAATTAGGTACACTACAAACTATATCTATTTTGAATAATTAGTAGAAATAATTCTTCGGTATTCACCCTTAAACTGACCCAAATGTGCTGCCAGCATTCGAGAATTTACCTCCCAAAAATACCCGGCAATTTTATCGCAGTAAGCACATTGCTTCATTGGCGACGAAGGGAAACAAACAAAATCGTTGACCACACAAATCTTCCGCGAATATTGCACACAATCCATACGATATAGAAAGTTGACGAAGTTAATGAATTAGTGAAATTTGGATATTTCGTAAAGTGGTCGAATATTGGCACGACCCAAGCAAAACAATTCAACATTTTTGGCGAAGATAATCATCGGATGCGATTGATGGGTAATTTTCGTACTTAGAACGCGATATGTCAGGTTGAGGAACTTTATTTACAAAAAAAGAAATACGTATTCTACAAATTGCACATTGGACCGAAGATCATAAGTGTGGTGCGAATTCACCCTTACGCACGGTGATGCACAATTCGCACAAAAGTTTCTTCATATTTCGTTCCTCCGATAAATTTTCAATGCAAGAATAAACTGATACAGGGCGAACCGTAAAAATAGCATTTCATTCTCACTTTATAATCCGCAAATGAAAAGTCACGAAAGCAAGAATGATCGACTGTACACGAGACTCCAAGGAATCATTAAGTTTTCTTTCAAAGGCAAGATATTTCCGTCAGTCTCCTTAGTGTCAGCTTTTCCTTCATTTTTACATTTTATATGCTATCTGGACGCCATTAGCGACCCGCAGGCTTTGGTAAGTTTCACACACATCTGCGAATCCCATTGGTATATATATATAACAATTTACAATATATAAATAATATATAAATCTGCGACGAGGATTTAGCGTGGCTGAGCGACCACTCAATGTCCTTGAACTCTCCATTGAAGCAATAAAAGTTGCACCTCTCTGCGAATTATTCTTCTCGTTTGATACTCGCGAGTAACCAACGTCTTTTGCCGATTTTCTTCGTCGTACTATATGATAGGAACTAAAGCGGCGACGCGGATGAACGAACCGTTCAATCAGATGGGACTTCGGTGATTGGTCGTGGGAAATAAGAGTTCGACGAACCGACTTTTCTGCACACGGAAAAATCTCCCGTTCTACCTCGATGTACTCCCGAATGCATTCTAGAGCTTCGTTTCAATGAATCATGCTTGTTTTCTCAAAATTAACTTTTCTATTCAATGACATATCGATAAGGCTGCCAACTAGCCGCTAGGACTGAATAAAGTTACGAATTTTGACACGCTGAGTTTTCAGCATAAAACAAGAAAGAAATGACAACAGACTGAGCCCCGGTGAAGAAAAACTTCACTGCTGTATTGCAATGTTCATTTGGGTTTTTTTTATCCGAAAGTAACTTTTGTCTCTCATCAGTGGTGCATATTTAATGAAACATACTTTTTTATAAATTTCAATGAAAAAGTGCTAGCGGTGAGTTAGCGATTTATAAATTTATCAACTTTCCGTACATTACTTTTTGCAAACAACCCAATTCGAAATATTAACGTCGTAAAGTATAAATGGAATAGCTGCATCCGATAAGAATACAATCTGTGTATTTGCAGAATTATAGTTACATCAGAGTCAGCTTGGAGAAAAGCGTTTCAGTCGTTGCGTGTACAAAACAAGCGATACATTGAAAGAGATAAAGAATAGGCGTTGCGGTATTTGTCGTTTAAACAATAATGTTTAATAATTTGTTGTACCAGTTAATACGTATTTTCATTCACCTCGTCGTGCACGATGGTTTTTGGTAGTGATGAATATATTTGAAAAAAAATGATCAATAAAAGATAATTCTATTATTTTTAATGAAAAAGATAAATTATTACTGCGGCCTCATTAAGTGTTATCGTTCATTTTACCGGATATTGCTACGTCGAATTAAAGTTTTCCCACAGAGTTGTTTTTGCGAACGCAGCGTCGAGCCACTCGACGAAAAAAAGAAGCGGCGAGACGACGACATCGTTGCTACAAAATAGGAGTTTTCTTTCATTTCAGGCCTTGATGAACTTTCAATTATTTCCTAACAGATCCGTAGATTTTGTCAATGTTGAGCTTCTCGTTGTCGGTAAAACCGAGGATACTTTCTATCGCGCTCAAGTGGCCATGATGGTTTTCCTTGTCCGTGAGGAAATAGTAGATAGCGGATTTGAGGAATTGCAGTGTTATCTCGGGGTCCAGAGCACCTTGACGATTTCGAGATTCCACGATTCTTCGGTACATAGCCTGTTTCGTACGACAGAACAACAGAGAAAACATACGTGGAAACAATTAATTTACAAAACAATATTTCGATCGAATAATCCACGCGTCGTCACACTTGCGATAACATCAAATGTAACGAACAAAAAAAAAGAAAGAACAAAGTAACCGTGCTTCGTACTATAACAATGTTCGCGTTTGATGAACATACATTCGTTGAAGATGAAACGAAACGAAGAAAATAAATAATTTGATAATTAAACCTATGCATTGTTGTACAACGAAAATAATGGTCGCCTTGTGCTCCTCGGTTCCGCAGTAAAAGCTCGTGCAGTGTAATCAGGACTCGTTATAAGACCAAATGAACAAAGAGGCTGTTTCTTCCAAGTGTGCTTCCGGACACTGGCCCGTCTAAGATTACGCAATAAAGACGCATGGCGTATAAGATACACGATCAAAACGATAACTGTGAGGGAATACTTGGTGCGCATGGGAATATCGTAAAGAAATACAATCGAGATGCCATGCGTTGGTACTCGTTGACGAAACGCTCTTTTAGCTGTTGAAACGATACACGATAAAACAACAACAAAGGCGAAAAAAACGTTGTCGTACCGACGAGAAGAATCACGTGCCGGGGCGAACCTCACTTTTGAGGGTAAAAGGAAATAAAGGCTCGCGGGAAACACAGAGACCGGGATAATCGTACTATTCGTGCAGCAAAACGGATATTCTAATGACGGGAAAGGAAAACGTTGACGGGATACGTGGAACGAACGAATAAATCGTTAGGCATCTACAGCACTAGAAATCATAACTGAATGAGTTGACAATTTGCACGGTACTTTTATTTTTATTTGACGTTATTTAGAAAACTTTATCGGTTAAGCGATCGCGATGTGCAACTCGCTGCCATTGAAGGACAAGTTACGAGCGTTTCAATTCGTTCGTTGCAGAAGTTACCTCGAGCAAGATTACTTCACGGATAAGTGCGGAAATCGCAGCTTGGCTGTTTCGTTTCGCTTACCGACATAAGTTTGTGCGAAGAATGCTCCGCAATACTGCGACACTCATCGAACTAATTTTTAGAACTGTCACTGCCTTACGGGAGTTCGGGAAGGAAGAAAAAAGAAGATATGCAAATACAACGACGAAAGGCGAGCACGATAAAGGTAAGTTTTGTGTGTGTGTTTTTTGTTTGTTTTCGCGTTGCCATCTTTAGGAGGAAATACAGACCTTACGTGTAGCAAGGACCCAGAGAGAAACAGCCTCCTGAGCGCTTAATAAACATTGGCTACGATCGGCTGAAATGTGAAGTTCGGACAAGTAGCTTGTACCCTGCAATTTAAGCGACGACGAAAAAAAAAAGAAAAAAAAAAGTGGTACATCGTTAGTATCGGATTGGATAAAACGGTGAGAATGGAAGGAGAGAGTATTCGGAGAACGCGAGTATTTCCGTAGTCGTGCGAGAGGGTTGTAACCCGCCGTATTAGGAGAGTAGTAGTGATGATACTCCAAAGCGAAGGTAAAAACACAAAGGGGTCAGGGGCGGGGGAGGCCGGAAG
Organism: Ophioninae sp. A BG-2022a; assembly: GCA_030523105.1. Lineage (NCBI taxonomy): Eukaryota > Metazoa > Arthropoda > Insecta > Hymenoptera > Ichneumonidae > Ophioninae sp. A BG-2022a. Next base: position 8,854 of record JAPYZI010002076.1, on the reverse strand, counting down.
TTATGACGTGGGAATGAGATTTTATGCGATGTGAAAGAAACAAAAAGAAAAAAAGCGAATCGACAATGGCAACGACCGGATGCACTCTAGCGAGGGAGGTTCTTAACGCTCGCGCTGCGTGTGTAGGTGCGAGTTTCGGATTGCCCGTAGTTTACAAAACGAACGAAAACAAAAAAAGAAAGCCTCTCGGCTTAGCGGAACGGATTAAAGATAGCCGTAACGTACAATTTACCTATCGAAAGTAACCTAGTGAGAAAGAAAGATGAAAGAAAAAAAAAATAAATCAGTCCGTAATGAAGACACGAGAGTTACGGTCGCGGAGTGAAAAAACTCACTTTAACGTTTTCCAATTCGGCCTGGGTCACGTTGAGCTGCTGGAGCACCTCGGCCATCGTGACTCTCGGAGGCGTTTGATTGGCTTGCTCGTAAATCTTGAGATGCCGCGTCACGAGAAAAGAGAACGAGAGTCGATAAGAATGAAAGTATCGAGGAATGCGTTTTTTTTTTGCTATCCAAACGAAAGAGCGTCCGAGTAGGCCAAAGTGGCCACTCGGCTGTTTGAAAAGATCTACGTTGTTCAGGGGGAGGAGAGATGGTTGAAAAAAGCTCACTTTGTCAGCTTGCTCGATTCGTGCAGCTTCCTGGCCCTTGGTATACATTTTGAGGTACATTTGCTTGTTTCTCTCCTCTTGCTCGTCGAAAATTGCTTTTTGCTCGGCCAATTGGCTCTTCGTGCTCTCGAGCTCGGTCTCGAGATCGCGGGTTTTCGCCTCGGCCGCATCCATGGACGGACGTATTTCGCAATAACGTGTATTCAGTTCGGTCAATTGTTTGAGCAAACTCTCGACTTTGTCGTTGTGCTTCTCCTTCAATTCTTGTATCTCGTTTACGTGATGAGTCTGCATCTCGGCGATACGTCGCTCGTAAAGATCAACGAGTCTACGGCGATCCTCCGTCGCGTTACCGTCGATAGCTTCGCACGAGGTTGAGCGGTTCGCCGTTTGCGTCGAGGTTGCATTCTCGGACGACGGTTCGTCGCTCGTCGATACTGCTCGTTCAACAATGTCCACCGAGCTACTCTCGTTCACCGGAAAACCAACGGAATCTTTCGAATGCACCGAATCGTCGTCGAAGTGACCGGAGTCCGCGAGAGAACCCGGCAATTCACCGGTCACCCGTTTTTCCGGTGTCGCTGGACTCCGCACGGTCGACGAATCCACACCGCTCTCCTCCGGCAAATCCTTTATCGGTGAATCCGGCGAAAATAGATTTGCCTCACGGACCGTTGAAGCGTCGCTACTGTCGGTTCGATCGTCTGGACTGTTCAACGAAGCTTTGTACAGCCTTAGCTCGACTACCTCTTTCGTCAGTCTCAATATTTCACGATCCTTCTCTTCGATCTTCTTTTGTGCTTCGCTCAACAGATTCTACGGAACAAAATAGTAACTTGAGTATTTATTCTTCACTATCCTGAGCATTGCGATTTGGTCGAATTTATGCTATTAAGGAATCGTCTCAGTGTGACCCTTCGAAAAATCGGTAACTTTTGCAATTTTTTTCTTAATGTTATAATAAACTAATCGGTCGGGTTTTCTTTTTATAAATAAAAACATTCATGCCGAATCCAAAATGATTTTTTGACGTTCGTTCGTTTAGTATATAATGATTAAATAAATTGTTGAAATGACACGTTAAAAAAAGGTCCTGTACGACGTCCACGATTGCGGCCGCAATTTTGATGTGAAACAAAAGTTTCAAAAATATTATTAATCTGTAGGAAAGTCGCTATCGCGAAAATTTTGTTGCCCATTTTTCCTTTTTGCATAGTTTGTATCTAATAGCAAACAATTAATATTTCCGTTCCAAAAATCGAGCCGCACGTATTTCCTAAACGTTGCGTCTTAAATGCATTGACTTCATGAATTAATTACCGTCGTATTTCCTCGGTAAGTTACGCTGAATTATGGCGGACGTAATTCTGAATTGCTATATTACAATACACAAACTCAAACAAAGATAATTCAAGAATTCAAAAATATTGTTCAATCAAATGTCGATTTTATACTTTAAAAAAAAAAAAAATAAAAATTTGTTTACCTGGAATTTCTTAATTTGCCTAGCTGATCTTTGAGTCGGCGTCAAATACAGTTCACTGTCGCCGTACTGATTGGAGCAATGGACGACGTATTTCCGCGACCTTCCGGACCACGTTGTACCGTTGAGTGCAAAGTGCGCGTGGTCGCACGCACTCGCAGTGCTGCACGCACTCCCGTAACTTTTGACACTCTCGACATCACTGTCGTCCACCTGCTGCATCGAGCCCGAGTTATTCGTGCCTGAGGCCGCGTGTCCTGGACGCGGCCTCGCCGGAGTCAGTGATAAACTCTGCAAGAAAATGAAAAGAGATGAGCTCCCGTCAAATTTAATTAAGGCGGCGCATACACACGTCGGAACAGGGGGGTCACGTGTGTCGAGCTTTCGTACGTATCATATATCCATGTGTATAGATATACACGGTGCAATCGCTACTCGCAGGGAAGACCGACCAAGTCCGACATTGCATCGTAACTACCTCGCTTCATGCATCTTTAATGTACACGGACATTTAGTCTCGTTTCGATAAGTACTTTTCCTATTTATTCTACTTCCGCGTGTTATCACGATAAAGTGTATTTATTTAAACAAAAATATTATTCATGGTTTAAGATTTGAGTAATTAAACATGATTAATAGTAAAAAAAAAGTGTAAAAAAACAAAGTGACGTAATAAATGAGGTGAAATTGTAAATAAGGTCGAAATAATTATGAAAAAAAATATGTTGAATAATAAGTATAGTAAAAAAGGTGACTCGCAAAATAAGGTCGAAAATAAAAAAGGTGACTTGTAAAATAAGGTCGAAAATGAGATTGAACAGCAAATAAGATAAAAAATTAAGCGATATAAAAATTAAACCGATACGAACAAAATTAAAAGACAAGGATATCAGAATATGGTTAAAAATGAGGATACAAAAGATAAGGTCGAGTAATAAACAAGGTCAAAAATAAGGATAGAAAAAAATACATTCGAATATAAAACGAGTCAAAGAAATAAACCAACGAGATAAAGCGACCACCTGAAAAGTTCCAGTTGTACAAATTCGAGTGAACTAAATTATAAACCAAACATCCCAAAATTGATATATTAATTTAATATCTGAAATACGCAGGCTACTGTAATCGCAACGGTTCGAGTTATTTCGTTTTTGTCTTTTCGTTCGAAATCACAAGGATTATTGGCGATAAAAAAGTAAAAGAAACGGATGACTAATTCGAAGTATTGCGAAACGTCCTGTGCTACGATCACTGTTAGTTTCTTCACGCTTCATGGACCGAGCGCACCGACGTAAACCGGAGAAATAATCGGAGTGATACACGAACGATAAACAACGAAACGATAGTGCACAACCAGTTCAATTCCGCGTACCCTACACATTATCATAACCTTGATAATTCGTAAAAAAAACATTTTTGTTTACGTCAACACGCGTGAAAACAATAATCCGTGAATCACCACAATGACATTTCCAACTGCCACAAACGTGCACTGAACAAATACATAAACCGGATATTCACGAGCGCGTAAAATCCACGTGACTCGGGAAATCCTGATAAATCATCAGAAAAGAGGAAAAAATTGAAGATATTCAGGAAAGGAACCCGATAACTGGCATTTCGATGAATATTGCCAAACTCACCGACGGACAACTGCGCGAATTTCTTTCGCCTCGTGGAATGACGCAACGACGTGGGCTCGACATTTAAAAGAGTTCGTATCGTCAAATCGAATTCCATCAAGACGATATTTGACTTGTCTACTATTTAAAAAATTTATCGCGACTTTATTCTCCTCTTATTATTAACGATATGAAAAATGTTTGTGCAACGAGTAAACTTCAACTTTCGTCCTTATCGTTTTGCAAGTGTTCCGCCATATATGCCAAAAAAAAAACAAAGGACGGATTTTTTGTACCGAAGTCTACAAAAATTTCGTAAACACCGAAAGGATTTTTTAGTCTCAGGAAACGACTTGGCTAGTTGACAGTGGAAGAATGCTTTGATACAACCCCTCTCTTCTCGCCGGAGAGGAACACACGGCCGGGGAGAGAGAGAGAGATACCGCCGGAGGAAAACCGGAAGAGGTAAAGCGAGCCAGATAGAGGTGCTCGGGGAAGAGAAGTTATGGAACGCCGAGCATCGGATGGGAGAAATGAATCTGCGCAGACGCGAAGGCACCAGTTTTGTGAAAGGTCAGGGAGCTCGCGGTTTCCTCCTCCACCCGCCTCCCTCCTTATCCTCCACTTTCCTGCGCCTCTCCTACGACGCTTCTTTACTAGCTTCTCTCTTTTACGATCCTCGAATTATAATGTAGTATTTTTCGCTACCCCCACCCCCTCGCGCGACGTTACTATTTCTCTCTTTTGTGTATTTTTGCTGGACGGGGAAAAAGTCACGAGTTAAATTGGAACGACCAGTTACTTCGATCGAGCGAGACGATTTCCCGATCTCCAAGATTCCCCACTGGGGAACAAAAAGGAGTTTTCATTCGGCATTTATCTTTCGGTTTCTATCGTGAAGAATTAGCTCGAAGGCGAAGTGGAAGATGTACCCAGGTGACACGTGAGCGCGAAAGTGATAGAGGAAATGTTTTCGAACCGAGTTTTAACGAAGATGGATATCTTTTAATGTTGAATAAAAGAAGGTTTCTACGGCCTCGTGAATCCTGAAGAACTTTCAGGCTCGTTTAAAAAAAAAATGAAACAATCGTTCGAGAGAAAACTGGATTTGTTTGGGTTTGAAATTTTTTTTTTTTGAAGTTCGGTTAATTTGTATGACTTTAACACACATCTTTTTGCCTTTTTTGTCAGATTTTAACAAAGGTCCATTTTTTTTTTTTTTCGTTGTGCTACAATTCATACTAGACTTGTTTATGATTTTTACACTATCAAGAAACTGGAGAATAAAAAAGAATATTTCGTCCCGTCATCGATTATTTTTTATTCTGCAAACAAAACAGAATTTTTTGAATTAAAAAGAAATATATTATACGATCGATGAAGTAAAAATTAGTTAAAACAAAATTGGCGACGTTTTTTTTTTGTTTTCAGACGAAACGGAAAATCCAGATTTAAGAAAGTCCGAAATTCCACTAGACTTGATCGTTTTAATAACACTTTTTTTTTTAATTCACGATAACGTTATTATTTTCTCAAGTTTTGAGGTTCTTCATTCGCAACAGGTCAATCCTACTATTCTTATCGATCGTTCTTATACGCAAGGAGGGATGAGGCGAAGGGCAGGAGGGGTGGGGGGAGGATGGGTTTGTCTTCCATACGCCAACATAAGACGATATGTGAAATAGTTATTTCTTCCACACGTCACTCGCTGGGATCTCGTGGTTTACGGTTGCTCGTCACGCAATGTGCACTCCCTGAAGACACCCCGAAGCCCCCCCCCCCCCCCCAGCTCGCCTCCTCCACGTAAAACTAACCATTATTAGAGGTTGCAAAGAGCCCTGGTATGCCGATCCCTCTTCGTGTATGTCACGTTAAAGTTTCAAGATAACGCACGGTTTACCGATAAACACCGTATAGCAAATTACATTTTAACGTTTCAGAGGCCAGACATGTGTCGACGAATGTATTATCATGAAAATGGAAAATAAACGTACGATTAACGGTGTTCAGAAAAAATAATAAATATTCGCTTTTGAAGAGACACAACCGAGTGAAAACTGATTTCGTTGGCGAAACTTTTTATCGCTAGTTTTAATGTTTGGTCTTAAGGAATCGTCTTAGTGTGAGCATTCAAAAAATCGCGGATTTCCGCGATTTTTTCTTGAATGTGGTAATAAACTAATCGGTCTGGTTTTATTTTTATAAATAAATACATTCATGCCGAATCAAAAATGATTTTTTTTACGTTCATTCGTTTAGTATATAATAATTAAATAAATTGTTGAAATGACACGTTAAAAAAAAAGGTCCTGTACGATGTCCACGATTGCGGCCGCAATTTTGATGGGAAACAAAAATTGCAAAAAGATTATTAATCTGTAGGAAAGTCGCTATCGCTTTAAACAATTTGAACGCTTAAAAAATTGTCATGTACAAGAACGAGGTAGTGACGAAAGGTGCTCAAATTTTGAGACAGTGACTTCCGTAGCTCAAATTTTCCAACGGAAATTTAACAAACTGATATAAACAATAACATTCTCTGGATCTCAAGGATGAAAGCTGCAACGTCAAACGACCGAATGAGACTGAGCGAGTAAACGGGGTTACAGAAGGGTCGCTTTCAGATGACCTTGAACTTCGGATAGTTAAGCTTCACCGACATTTTTTTCCCTTTTCCATTAATTTTTTTTGTACCATTCACCGAAACGTATTGATTCCAAAAAATTGAGGTTACGAATTACCATCGACGAAACGTACAAAAACTGTTGTTGTCTTTTTTCTTTTGGTATTTGGAACGAAACAAAAATGGAGGGACGAGAAAAATGAAATTTTCTTTGCATCCCTCGAAAACTTTGGTCTTTCTTATTTCCAGCTGTTCTCCGAAGCAACGTAAAATGTTTGAACTTACGAAAGCACGATGACGATGCGGGTCGTTCCCATTCTCCGTGATGACCGAAAATCCTTCGGCGTTCTGTTGATAATTGTTGGATATCTGTTGATGATGATGGTGCTGCTTGAAGTGTGGGCCAAGCCGTTGTTGTTGTTGGTGATGCTGGTAGAAGATCGGGGATCCGTAGCTGTGGCGTAAATTCGGTAGCGCGGAGGAGCGTTCACCGCGCACGCGCATGCTCGCCGAACGACGCAGGGCCGTTGGTGATGGCCTAGGGATGCGCGAATCTCCCGCCGGCGAAGTTAGACCCCCCATCATCGACGTGGCTACGCTAGACGAGCTGCTGCTGCTGACGTTGTTTTCATTCGTACTCGGGGATACGACTCGGTGCGGCGTACCCGTGAACGTTCGCGGGGATGCCACGCTCGTTGGCGATGTTGCTGGTGCTCTTGTCCCTGAATGTTGCATCGTCGACAACGAATGAAGACTTCTCTCACTTCCGTGACGCGCCATCCGATTCGTCCAGTTCATCACTCGAAACTGATCAAATTGACGACACATCATTTTTAGCACTAATACGAGACGAACAATCGTTCGGCGATTCGGATTATGTGGACTGCCTGGTATATGGGTCACTCATACAAACCTAGAAAGTTCAAACTAGAATCTTGGAAAATGGGAAGCTGAAAACTAAAAACTAAAAAATGGAAAATTCGAAAATGGGAAGTGGAAATATTGAACGCTCATTGGAAGCTGAGAATTGAAAAATGAAGATTAAAAAAAATAGAAAATGGAACTAGATGCCTGGAATAAGGAAAATCGGAAAGAAGGAAATGGGAAGTAAAAACATAGAAAATGGGAATTGTAATTCAAGAAAATGGGAATTAGAGGCCTAGAAAAAGGGAAATAGGAACCTACAAAATGGGAAGTAAAAATCTAGAAAATTACGACTAGGAGCTTAGAAAGTATGAACTAGTACCCTAGACAATGGGAACTAAAAATCTAAAAAATGGAAACATTATCTCGAAGAATTCGCCAACCTAAAAAATACGAACTGAAAAGTAGAAAACTAGAAACCTAAAAAAAACCTCGCCCCTCATCGGCGAACGAAAATTCGTTTTTTCGGCATCGAAAAAAGAACCATCGTTCCAAAGTAATACAATTCCGTAACTATCTAACAGGGACAACTACAGCTCATTCGATATATTTTCTTTCGTATTTGGAAGGCAAACATGGCGACCTTCATTATTTCCCTTATTTCTTCAATTCATGAATTCTTCAAGATTCGATGAACGATCGTCTTCTTTTTCTTATCGCTGCAACAGTATTAAAATTCGTTCAAAGATATACTCCGTATAAGTGAATACATCGAAGGCAATCGTAATTGTCGAGCCGTAAATTCCATTTTCATATCTGTCAAAAACAATGAAAAAAAAAAAATAAATAAAAACGTAGCTGAAAAGAGTTTTTCCGTTTGATAAACACCGCCGAGCTGGAAATGATCCGCGATAAAGCTGCGAGTGACTGTAACGCGTTTGAGCGTAGAGCAAAAAAATGCGTTTTGCCACATCGCCCGTAACTCGAAGTAGTTGCATAACCGCAATCGAATCCGGCAACCGGTCGCGTTCGGTACAATCGGCTAATTTCGAGTCTCGCCTTGCATGCTAAACGACAGTGAAATACGTTCCATTTCGCGTACATGACTTCGATACGTCAACTGGCTCGGACATTCCTGAAGTCGTGGAACCTCAATTGAAACACGCGTTAATCCTGTTCATGGACTTATTTATATCGTGAGCGTTGAGACATCATCGCTATAAAAGTATCTCCGTGGAAAAATTGGACAGTTGCACGATTGTCGCGAATCGACAAATGAAATGGGGCTCAAGGTCGCACGAACCAAAACAAAAACATAACAAATCTAAACGAATGGGTTGATCCAAACAAATCCGAACGAATTAGGCAAAAACTCGGGCATATTCGTACTCAGCAGAAAATTTCCGATTAAATAGACCCTTTTAAGAGGTTAAAAACGGAAAAAAAAAATTTTCGACTTTCCCCGGCCACTTTTCTGAAATCTTGAAAATCACGAAATTTCAAAAGGTCGTAAGATGAGCTTCTCTTATGGTATGGGGATACATTTGGTGGATTTGGAAAAGGATTTTGCCTAACTTAGATAATGGCGTTGGATTCGTATCGATATCTCTTATAGTTTTCCCGGAAAGTCCACTTGAAAAATCGCTAAAAA
>JAPYZI010002075.1:0-26236 GCA_030523105.1 Ophioninae sp. A BG-2022a | reverse complement strand
TTAGCGATTTTTCAAGTGGCTTTTCCGGGGAAACTATAAGAGATATCGATACGAATCCAACGCCATTATTTAAGTTAGGCAAAAACCTTTTCCAAACTCCCCAATTAAACCTCAATAGCATATGAAATGCCCTCCCTACAACCTTTTGAAATATCGTGATTTTTGAGATTCCGGCGAAATGGGCCTGGGAGGTCGAAAAAATTTTTTTTCCGTTTTTAAGCTCTTAAAAGAGTCTATTTGATCGGAAATTTTCCGCTGATTACGAATATGCCCGAGTTTTTGCCGAAAGTGGAAAATTAGACCGCGAAAATGCAAAAAAACGATTCTAGTTGTGCGTTTACCAACACACCTACTCATGGACAAGTCCTTAGGAGCAATCTGTTTTACCTTCTCTCCAATTTCGTGTTTCAGGTCTCTAAAGCCTTAACGAATTTGATGAGCGACATAGGTTTTTTATTCCCTTCCATTCTTGAAATGCACATAGCGTTGCAGCAAACGAAAAAGCCATTTTGGTTCTACTCGTTCGAGTATCAGGACTCGTTCACAGGATTGCACCTGCCTGGTGTTGATAATAAAAAAATCGGTGTTGCCCATACCGACGATTTGCATTACATATTTCCAACGAGCCATGAAATTAAAGAAAACACGTACAGCCAGTCTGACGAAAGAATGATTGACGTCATGGTCGATCTTTGGTCGTCGTTTGCCTACAACGGGTACGTTTACATTTAATTTTAGAGATTTTTATTGATTTTTCGATTGGACTGGAAAAAGCCAATATTGGCTTTTAGCAAATGGTTATTTTATTTGCTCGTAAAAAGCCAATATTAGATATTAGTCGTTCAACCAATATTTTATTGGCTTTTATTTAATCAATCGATATTTTTATTAAAAAAAGCCAATTGAAAATCCATTTTCCCCTAATATCGTCTAATCTTTGAAACGACGTTTTCACAGAGTCCCAACTTCAAAATACGCGAAAGATCCATACATCTGGAAACCCTTCGACAAGGACATGACGTATCTACGAATCGGCAAAAATGCCAATCCCAGTCTCACCCTCAAACATAAATTTCTTCTCGATCGAATGCACTATTGGGCAATGCAAATTCTCAAAGTTGCTCTTAACAGGGGCTGAGGCTAAACAGGGACGATAAATAAAAATTGTTTTATCAATTAAAATAAAGAAACTGGTAAAAGACGACAACGCTGGGGTTATGTTCGAATAAATAAATGTTTACGAATCAGTCAAATCACTTATTTATTTATTTATTTACATTTACCAATTTTTCTATTAGAAAAAGTTACAGTTTTTTAAATCTTTTAAATATTTATCATTTTATTATTTCTTATTCAATCATTTATTATTAAATTATTTGCCATTCAATGATCCATTATTCAATTAATTATATTTCAATTATTCATCATTTAATTATTTATTAATTAGTCTTCTTTATCAAGTTACGAACAAGATGCTTTCATAAACTTCAATGAACTGCTATAAAAATGAAAAAAAATCAGCGGGCAAGTCGCGAACCCAAACAATTATGAACATTTCAACACCTTCAGTATCTTCAACTTGGAAAACTCCGGAATATCGGGGAAAGAGGAATTTCGAGGAGGGCTGGAAGGTTACCCCTCGGGATATCGGCCAAATTAATGCATCCTGGTCGAGTAAGGATGACAATACAGTCTCTGCCGGATTCCCGAGGGAGGAGACCGAGGATTCCAGGTTAGTGATCAAAGTTCGAAGTCTCGCGAATTCAGACCGAAACTTTCGTCGTCTCAAAGGAGACGTCCGGTCTTATCCTCGTCTCAACGTCAAATCTCTCAAATCCCACTAACGATACGTTTCATGATGTTCTTCCATACTTCGAGGTACAGAAACTTCAGTCGAAAAAAATTCATCGTAAAAAAAATAACAGTAAACGAATTTTAAAAATATTTCGAAATTTTGAATTTCCCAAAAAAGTTTATGTTAGCAAAAATTAATATTTGAAAAATAAGAATTCTGTATGATTTTTTTTATTTATGTATACATTTTTACACAAGTATTTTCGAAATCTTTTTAAATCATCGTTAATTCTTTAAAGGATTTTTTAATCCTTTAAAAATTTCTACAGATTTATTTTTGAAATTTTTGGAACGCGTTAATTTTTATTTTTAAATCGTTATTTTTTATTTTTGTTTATTTAAATAAACATCGTTGATATCGTATTCAGTGGAAAATAGCTCATCGCGTGGAACCCTGAAACATCAGAATCCGGTTCGACTGCGATGTCACGTCACGTGACGTAACGCTTGAGATTTTTTTCATTCGCGTTCCTGGCGGCACTTTAACCGTGGCAAACGTGCGAAGAATAGTTTCTCCCACGAAACCCATTTGAGGCTCGTGGCTTATTGAAAATTTTTATTCCCCCGAGGAATTCAAATTTGTACTCGACATTTGCTTATGCGCTGATTTAAGGGAGAGACACCATATTACCAAAGCTTTTATTCGAAATGAATTTTGAAAAAGGTTAATAATTATATAATCAAATTGTTTTGTACGACGAGATAATAATTATTATTTTACACATTACATTCGAGTATTTGGAGTTATATATTACATTATAATTAATTATAATTTAATACATAATTAATAAAATTTTCGTTAATAAATAAATATATTATAATAAATGAATAAATAATTAATAATTCAATAAAATAATTACTTTATAATTATATACAAAATAATATATTATTTTCCAAATAATACATTATTGTTTATAATTTATTGTTACGAGTACTATTGTTGTTTTATCGTTGATTTATAATTATCAATAATTACTAAAAATCGAAATAAATATTGAATTCGTCGTTAAAACAAATCTTCCCCTATTTTATAATGGTCTTGCAAAATCGGTGCGAAACGCGTGGGCCTGATGGGCGAATTATTTCCAGCGAAGGAGATCCTTTTCGTATTCTCTTTGGGCAAAGGAATCGAGCGTCATTTTTCACTCTCGTATTTCGACGTTCACACTTCGTATAATGGAAATGCGGGCTCTTTCTTGGCGCGTGAAACATAAGATTTATTAAGCCACGTGTAGCTTCGATATATTGGCCGAGTTTAACGATCCGGAGCTTCCGGAAAAATCAACTTTTCCGATCAAACTTTTTTATAGAGAAAAAAAAAACATTTTCTCTAAAGAAAAAAAACGTTTTTCATAGAGAAAAAAAATACAGAATCCAACTCAATTTTGACGTGAGATTTTTGTTTTGCCATAAATTAATTTAATTAGTCACCACTAGTGATATTTAGACTCATTAAAATAATTTATGGCAAAAAAAAAATCTCCCGGCAAAAATTGAGTTGGAATCCCACCTCTGCATAATTACGAAAAAAAAAGATAAACAAGTAGGGTATAAAAAAATTATTATATTGTATTTTTCAATTAAATCCAAAAAATCATCGTTTCTCTTCATGACCCTTTTTTGATACTTTTCAAGGACGATTCTTCTTTCAAAGTTCGAAGATTCCTACTTTTTTTTTTTTTTTCAATACACTTTTTTGGACAAAGTATTCAATTAATTTCACAAGCAGTTGCTCTTGGTGAGCTTAACGCGTGCCTACCCTCGAAGCTCGCAGGATGAGTCTGCAATCGTCGAGTGCTTCATCATTTCTCGGTCCTATATCATTCGGAAGCTTGAAGGGAACGGCGAAAGTTGGAGGCAGGGAGGGGGAGGGGTAAAGCGACAAAACGTTTCCCCCTCCCCCGTCGAAAAATGTTCTCCGAGAAATCGGAGCTTCCACGAGGATTCGAAAACCCACCGAAAGGTTTTCGAAACTTCCCCTCCCCCCCGATATCGAGTTCCCTCCTCTCGGGACGTTTTGAATTAAGACTCGCGAAAGTACCCATCACGCCGAGAAAACTTTTCGTTCCTCCTGTATCGCGTTAACGAGAATATTAATTATCGTCCTCGTGTTTTAATCCTCCCTACCCAAAATCAATTCTTTTCGTTTCGAGGGGAATCCAGCGATGTACGAAAATACGAATTTTCACGTTTACGATTTTATTATTATTTATTGTAAAAACAAAAAAGAACAAAATTTAGTTTCTTTTTTATAACTAGTAACTTTTATTAAAAATAATTACTAGTAAAATGAAAATTACTAGTCAAAGTTAAATTACCAGTAAAAAAAGTGAGAATAAAAACAAATCCCTCGTAGAAAAGAATTCTTACAGGTGTTGGTTTTTTTTTCTCAGAATACTATTTTTTACTCTTTCATTATTTTTTATGAAAGTACTAATTTAAAAAGAAAAAAAATCTTTAAAGCGTCAGTTTTTTTCTCACGGGCGTTGAGGTTTTTGTATAACTAGTTATTTTTTTATCTTCAACAAAAGTACTAGTTATAAAAAATTCAAACACTTCTGAGAATACTTTTCTACTAATGTTTCTTTTATACTCTTTTTTTTTTCAAGGAAAATATTTTACCTGCCTTTCAGAAATTTCTAAAATTCTAATGTTCCGAAATGATAATAAACTCAAAATTGGATGTTTCGATACGAAAATCGATATCGTTTAGTAACTATAGGCCAGTACTTCCACGGTTAGTACTTTTACACCGAATCAAAATATTTACTAGCTAAATTCTTGTTTCATCTTACAATCCCCCCTCCTCCGCTCTTTTTGGTCTTTTCCGAAGTTCTCTCGAAGAAATAAAATCCTGCTGGAAGGAATCCTCAATATTTCGAGATATCCTTAATGAAAGTTGATGACTCGACTTCTTACGCAGTCGTCCAATTAATTGTCGGGTTTGCGACGAGAGTAACCAGGGATCATCGGAGCTGAAAGGAAAAACCGCAAATGCGGATCTTCGTAACAATCTCCGTTGGTACATAAATTGGCAAGAGCGCGGAGATCGCGAGAGGACGAATTGAAAACGGCAGCTTGTTGTACAATCCGATCTTTTTATTTTTATTCATTTATTTTTTGTTTTTTTCTCGGACACACTCGAGCGGTCGCAACATCCGGGTGTTGTTTTCGGAATCTCCGAAATTTGCATCTTTATCGTCGGTGAGTAATCCGGCCACTGGTAAATCTGTAGATTCACGAATTCTCGAGAAACGCTCGTGGAACCGCGTGCGCCCACGGGTCGATGACTGATGAGACAAAGGACCTTAAACCCAATAACGGTAAAGAAACCCCGAAAAAATTGCGGGGATTTAACTTTTGTTAATTTATGGGGTTTGCACGTAATTATCTTTTTTTTTCATCACGAATTCAAAAGATTATCGTTGGCAAATCCGTTCCAGTCTTTTCAGACGTCCTTCAAAGTTTCATCATTGAAATACAACGAAAATCCTTTCAGAATTATTATTTATTTGTTGTTACTTGAAAATCTTTGATAATTCAAATATCAGTCAAAAATTCGGAAATCAAATTTACTGAATTATTCAAAAAAAACTTTCACACTTAAAAAATCATTCGTAAATTCAAAAATCGAATTTGCAAGTAATTTAGCAAATATTTGGATCCCTAATGGAGAATTTTAAAAAATAGACTTACGAAAAGGAATTTTCTTCGCATCAGATGCAAACTTCTTCATAGTTGATATCCAGAAAATAATCCACGGATATTGAATATTCGTGAATTTGGAAACATCTGCATATTTATTTTATTTTATTTTTTTTATTACGAAAACAATAAATCTGATTTCATCCAGTATTTCCATTTGATATCCCGACGAATTTTTGGACGGTAATTTGGTCCCGCCCAACCACATTCCGATCAGTTGAGTCGAAGCCATGCGTCAAATCGGCTCAATAACACGTTGCAATACGTAACCCGTAATAAAAAGGTGAAAGTTAAGGGGTCGAGTAATATGTAAGAAAACTCGGTCCATAACGATTACGTTAAGAAAATGTTCCAACAAAACTTCATACATTAATTTTTTTAACAATTATTCAAAAATATAATCCAAATTTTCAATTACAAAGAACAATTATTTTTTCTGGTTGTTAATATGAAATATGTATTTCCTGGAAATTCAATCAGTTTCATTAGTGGTCTTCGATTACGACGATTAATTAAATATTACATGTTATCATTATTATTATTATTTTTATTATTCCAATAAAAGTGTCATAACAATCGGGATTTCTATTAGAGAAATAAAGAACTTTTATTTCGCAAATTAAATACACTTGAAACATTGATACAATTATAAAAATGAATTTATAAAAATAAATTTATACAAAATAATTATTTATAATTACCTATATTTATATATATATATAAATTGCTAAACAAATTATTTTCTACTTTTTAGTGCGTTAAATAAAATATTTTAAAAAGAACAAATTGTAAAAGAATTTTTAACAAAATATTTTTTTCTTGTACGAATTTTCAACGAGCCGACGATGACTGACGATGTCGAACTTTGACTGACGTTCGAACAAATGACGAAGCTAATAACGGGAAGTACCTCCAGGGTTAAATGTAATTAGAGCTAGGAGGATAATCCACATTTCGCAAAAGCATTTCGAACTTGGCTGATACTTGCTCGTGAGTTACCTTAGAGGTGGTGACGTTAAGCTACCCGGCCCGGTAGATAACTCATCCAAGGAATTTAGTCAGGCTCGAGTTACAGCACCAAAAAAAAAAAAACAAAAATCTTTCAACCCACCCCCTCCCCCACTTCCCTGTATCTCTCGTTTAGTTCTTTATGACCACGGATAGAAATTTCTCTGCGCATATATTCGACTCATCGTCGTCCAATAAGGACCCCAAAACCAACAGGCACGAACCTTTCCAGCATTCGATTTCTCCCAATTAACATAATCTCTCCTTCCGCCCATGAAAATCTTTTATCCATGATTAGTTTTTTTTTTTTGGTTGGTTCTTTCTCTCTCTCTATTTTTATTTTTAATTATTCACTGTCCTCTGACCCGAACTTCGTGGTCGCGTCCTTGTGAAAAGTTACGTCGCAGGTAACATAATTCGAAACGAGAACGCCTTGCCTTCCCACCCCACCGTTCCACCCCTCGATTTTTCTTATCGTCAGCCATATTTTTATTTAGCACTTCTCCTTCCCTTTTGGTGATCGAAAAGATCGGTACGAGGATACACCGTGTATACCGCCGAAGCATAATGGATTTCGTTGAAATAAGACGCCACGGATTATCGACGCACCCCCTCTTTTGTCACGGCTGATTTATTTTTTGCCAAGCCCTTAAGGAATGTGTGACGTCTTTCTCTCCACAGGTTCAGCGGCCGGTCAAGTCCTCGTTTCGCGATATATATATATATACCCCCGGCATAACCAGGACACAGTCCAGGAGGGTGAGTATCAGGGCCAGGGGCAAGGAGAGGATGGCGCAAGAAGGGGAGGGGGCAAAGCGAACGTGCATACACGATTTTTTGCGTATGTCGCGCATCGCTGGCGATCTCCGAGCGCGGAATAAAAATGCATACGGCTCGATGAAACGAGAGGGGAAAAAAAAATCGTTTGCGCAGCCGCCAATGAAGAATAAAGTTGGAGGGGGAAGGGGGAAGGGGAGATGGAGGAGGAGGAGGAGGAGCAGGAGGAGGATGAAAAAAGAAACCCCCTTCACGCTCAAGTGAGGAGGAAAGAAAAGGCGTAAATATGCGCGTAAGAAAAGGCGATAGCCAAGCGTAAGAGAGAGACTTCCAGGAAGAGAACTGGTTTTCAAGCACAATAAGGTCCTCGAGTTTTTGGTCCTCTACTGGACTCTCCCGCTTTGTACAACCGAGCCGGCGTAAAACTCGATTCTCCCGAGCAACCAACCTTCCGAATGACTGTACTCTCTCTCTCTATCTTTCTCTCGCTCGCAAAGTCGATCCCCCTTAATACCGAAGCTGTGCCGAATCTCAGAGAGCGAATAATTCGGGACCGAACAAAAAATTCCTTCCCACGCGCCAACCGCCACCTTCTTTTTTTTCGCATCTGTATTCTATATTTACGTACGCACGACCAAAAATAATAAGGAGCTTGCGGTTGCCCGAAGAACCGTTAAACGTCAAATAACAAACGCGGATAACGGGTTTTAACCAAGAATTCTACGGAGCTGAGGACGCCAACGGAGATAAAGTTGCACTTGCGGTGAAAAAAATCGCCCACGCGCCAACTGTTACCGCTAAAAGTATTCTCAGGATACGAAAAAACGAATTAGGCGGGAACAAAAAACAAGTTCCATAGGATAAAAACATTGGAAATTCATTGCGGACATTGTGACCTTGGATTTTGTCTTTTTATAGGAATTCTAAGTCGATTATGACATCTGAGACAGGTTACCCACTGTCATCAGCGAATTGGTCGACGGCAACTTGGCCAACGGCAACCTGGTCGACAGCGACTCGTTGCCAGCGACTTGGTCGACAGCGACCTGGTCGCCAACGACTTGTTGCCAGCAACCTGGTCGCCAACGACTTGGTCGACAGTAACCTGGTCGCCAACGACTTGTTGCCAGCAACCTGGTTGCCAGCGACCTGGTCGCCAGCGACTTGTTCCCAGCGACTTGGTCGCCAGCGACTCGGTCGACAGCAACTTTTCGTTACTTCGTAAATTCATAAAAAAAAAATTTCCGTCACCGATAATCGAGTCGCCAGCGACCAATCGACAGTACCAGCAACTCAGCGAAACAATATTGCTAGGACTCCCGTAATTAATTTCTTCCAAATGACAAAAACGTTGACGGAAGTCACGAGTAAGCTCGTTACATTAGGAGCATCGATAAGACCGATTATCTACCGATGATCGCATCGATTCGAATGTACAGTGTCATTAATGCCAAGGGCGCATTGCTCTCTTGATCTTCGTGCAGATAAGATTCCCTTTCTCTTCGGGCGACCGTTGCGGCCACGTGCACTGTCGAGTATGGATCGTATTTTATTATACTCGTCTATTGATGTAGAATTAATACGAGGGATTATTATTATTATTAATCAATACACATTGCCATTCTCATATATGCAGTAAAAAAAATATATAATAAATCGGTTATGACGCTGGTATTCTAATATTTGTTAACAATAATAATAATAATAAGTTAATTTAAAAATTTTGTAGAAAATATTAAGCTTTATCAATTTTTAATTATTAATACGATATTCAAATATGTTTATTTATATTTATTTAATGTGTTTTAACAAACATAATATACATAACAAACACGAGGTTTATTTAATATTTTTTTCTAGCTTTTTAGTAAAAATTTCCCTATGTTATTTTTAATATTATTTTATTTGATGATGATGATGATGATGATGATGATGATGATAGAACCAACAATTCTAGATGGGCTGTTGGAATTTTTTTTCAAGCGGCACTCCGAGTTAAGAGGTTGGGCCGTCAGTGCAAAATTATGCAAAATCGTCGAACCAAAGAAGTATGTAAACTCCGATTCTTCGCTCAATCAGTATCCCAGTATTTTTACCGTTCGATCATAACCGATCGTATCAGCGCAAAAACTTTTCCAGCCGGTTTTTTTTTCATATTGCGCAACCGGACAAAAATGGCGTCCCAAATATATCTGGCTTGGTATTTTCCCACATGGGTTATTACGGGTGAAAAATTACGTTCGAATACAAAGAATACGATAAACACGTCGGGTATTTCGTAAGAAATTCTTTTTACTGGTATTCATGAAAAATAGTACGATTGATATCAGCCTTGTCTCGATTATTTTCATTTCTAATGAAATCGGTTCCCTACTGGGACACGGTCCCCAAAGTGATACCAAAAGTGTTTTTTCCCGTCCAGTTTTATTCCACGAAGTGTTTGCATCTCGTTATTCCTCGGCTTATCTTAACTCGGTATCTGATCGTCGAAAGCCTTTCCATTCCATCCAGGCGGTATAAATTATTCGTATTGGCCATTGGGAAATCGGTTGAAGCATAATACATCGAATACACAACATAATCGTTACGTGAATACATTCGGATCTCATAGCTGGCGAGTATTTTTTCATCAACCAGCTAGGTTTGTCATCAGCAACGGGAAATTGGATAAATTGGGTGATGAAGGACCCGGTAGTTTTCGGATCTTTGACGGGCACTTTTAGTCAAGTGGATTTCATCATTATCGTTCTCACATTTTCAAACGATCGATATCACTACGCCCACACTTTCTCTATTTCCGATTTTACCAAATTCTCTTACGAAGATATCGTTATAATGACGTCACGATGATTATCCGACAACGGGAATGAGTTTTCTCATGTTTTAATCCAAGTTGAACTTCCGTTGGACATTTCGGGAATTTTTGCATATTCCATTCGTATGAAATCGTGAAATTTCCATTCGTATCGAACAACGAATTTCCATGAAATTTCCATTCGTATCAATCCTTGAAATTCGCTGAAATTCCATGAAACGAAACCATGAAACAATACGTTTAAACGGTCCAATGAAAAATCGTTAAGAAGCGATTCCGAGCTATTTGCCTGACTAACGGTTCTTTTCTTTTTCTTGTTTTTTCAGTCCAGTTTCAACGCAAACATAAATCCCTTCATAATCGGTCTCTAACAGGACTTTGGCCGCTATGCTTGTGCCAACGAACCCAAGAGACCCCCACGAGGATCGCACTAAAATTCCGAAACGGCGAAAAAAAAAAAACCATCCGTTAGTTCTCTTTGCGTTCAAAATCCGCGATGATCCTGAATGTCCTTTTTTACGAGATTTGGCGAGCGATCAAGTTGGATCAAAAGCGCGATATTCCGGGACGTAAAAGTCTTTCTCGAGATTACGGCCACCGTTAAATTATACTCGATTACGTCAGCGCCCAAAAATTGGCTAATTAAAATGTCCGATGTGTGGATAAAACGCGGTGCGCAAAACCGGAGGACATCGTCCTCCCTAAAAACCTTCAAGATCACGACCGAGACCATCCTCAATTATTCAACCTATATATTAAATACTTATTCGCCGAAATAAAAATGCGGAATAATTAAAGCCGACTAGGTGATCCCAGGATTGTTTTGGACAGACCGAGGACGATAAATAAGCGTTGTAAAACTACGAGAGGACCTTCTTGATGACGGCCGGCGTGAACGGAGTCTCGAGGTCACTGGACTCGGGAACAAATGGTCGAGAACGGTGACACGGTATCTCAAGATCAAGGGAGAGAGAGAAAAAGAATTATAGAAAGAGAGAGAAAAAAACAGAGGAAAAGAGAAAGAGAAAGAAGAGAGAGAGAGAGAGAGAAAGAGAGAAAATAAAAATGAGAAAGATAGAATTCGCGAGCTTTAACAAGCGGATTTACATGGCTCTCTTCGGGGGTCACACGTGCCGGGCATGGGGAAACCCAGAACGAAAAAGGAGACCTACGCTTTCTTGATATACGATGATCGTATTTGGCCACGAAAGGATCTGGCCGCCGAGGCGCCGTACATTAACGAAACTGGTCGTATATGCAACTCCCCTTTAGTTTATCTTGGTGCAAACCTTGCGCATCGAAAACTTACTCCAAAATACCGAACTACGGTCATTGATCCACTCGAAAAGAACAAAGTTTAATTATTGGCAGACTGGAGGTTTTTTTTTATTTCGATCTCCGGATAAAACGGTGTTACCCCTCCAGTTAAACGTTCCTTCGATGATTCTCATTCCTGACGTCTGACCGTCACTCGTTCTTTTTCGTTTGGAATGCACTACTAATAATAATGATTACGTAATCAATTTCTTAAGTATTCGCGATAACAAAAAAACAAATAAAAATGACATAGATAATAAAAACAATAAAAAAATAAATACTAGAAATAATTGAATAAATAAAAAAAAAAAAAACAAAATAAATAATGAAAATAATAATAAAAATATCGATTGCAGAAAAGATCGCGCGGTGACGTTAAACACGCGCGTCTGGCGATAGGAGGCCATCACGAGTTCCAAGGACGTTCAACACCTGGTTGAGAAAAGTGATCAGGCCCGAAGACGATCACGAGTTTAGAAAAAAAAAAAAAATGCCAGCGTTCAAAGTAATCTTCATTTAGGTGGGGTCCGTCGTTATCGAATCGTAAGACATTGATTCCACTCACAAAAGTAGCGTACTTTCACCATTAAATGAACAGAAGAGAAGAAGCAAAATGAAAAAAAAAAACGAAAAGAATAAAAAAACGTCACGCGCTAGAGAAAGTGACTGGTGCGCGATAACGGAAAAAAAAAATTGTGTAGCATCTCTTACGTTATTTTATTTTTTCGATCTCTCATTTTTTTCTTTTTTATTACTTTCTTCTCGATGTCGCAAGCATCGTTTGTAATCTCCGTAAAAAGATGAGGGAAAGGGGGGGCGAAGGAAAATGAGGAAGGGGAGTTGATCAGATCGAGCACGATAATAGCCGGATTACGTGTATACTTCGAAAAACGTAACCTTTTTCCTCCCATCGTCCAATTCACCATCTCATTCCTCACGAAAAAAAAAAAAAAAAAAAAAAACAGAAATGGCGAAGGAAAGCTCAATGACAAAAAAATACACGATCGAGTTTCTTATCGTCCCATTGTCGTTCGAAGATCGAGGCCTCTAATTAACTCAACCTCCTAATCACTTTTGACGTTCGATTACTTTTTTATTGCTATTTTTTCTTGATTTTTTTTCACCACCATAATCAAGCCTTTAACACCCATGAACCATAGTTTCCCTTCTAGAAAATGTATTCTTTGTTTTTTTTTTACATATCATTAAATAATAATAAATCAATATTAAATTATATTTAAATTATATAATAATTATAATTAACACAATTATTATAGTATGATCCGGGAACTTAATAATATCATTATCAATAATTATATTGTTTAAAAATAATAAAAATAATAAAAACCTATATAAATAAATAACAAAATAAATGAGTAAGAAAAGTCAATGAAATACACTTTTACTTCTATCCAAAGTTTCGGGCACCTCTTTAATTACCATAAATTTCCACGCCCGATGTTATTCTTGCGTCGGTAATTCCCAAATGGCTGTATTCGGTTCTCGATCTTTCACAATAGGAATCTCGCCTATCATGTCGAATCTTTCGCGACTGTTCGCGCCGCCTACGAATAAAAACATACGAGATTCTTCAGGGTTGCCACGAAGGAATAATAAAACAGCAGAAGACGAAGAACGAGAGGGAAGCAAAGAAGGGAAAATTTATCGAGCTCGACGAAGAGAATAGCTGAGAGTACGAGGGTAATTGCGAGTAAGACCCTGCGATGAGTGCACGTAAGACATTTTTCCGGACCCTCTAATGCCTGTACGGTTACTCCGGAGGCCTCATCTCCGCGTTCCCTCCGGAAAATAACTTCTGGCACATGACCAAAGAATCAAATTGAAATATTCTTTTTCAACAAATTTTTAACAATAATCATTATTATTATTATATTTAATTATTTATTAAATTAATAAAATTACATTATTATTGATGGATAATAAAGTATATTAATTTACATTAACGTTTAATGATGAATTAATATTAAAATATAATAAAATTAGGTTACAATCGGAATAATTAATAATAATATTAATTAATTTAATTAGTTAAATTATGTTTTTTAATGTTGATGATTATTATTTTTTTTAATATCAAATTAATAAAATAATATAATATAATTGGTAATTATATTGTTTAAAAATAGTAATAATAATAGTAATAAATAATAGGAAAAAGAAGCTTATCGCGAAGATACATCGGGGATTACACCTGACGGGGAACGGTAGTAAATTCATTTTGCGAGCTGTACGTAGTCAAGGTACAAGACGTACAAAAGTGTACGCGCGGAGGTATGCGGTGTATACGTGAAATTGCGAGTACGAAGAGTCCCTATTCCGCGAGCCAAAAAGCCAACGAGAATAAATTCACCGTTGAAGATCGGACGAGCCCACGGTGTGGGCTCTTGCGGACTGCGCGAACACGTGCTGCATGTAAAACAAGCCACGATACGTGTAACACCGCGAGACCGGCTAATATGCGGTATTGGTAACGAGCTCGGTTCATAAACGCGATTATTCGAGCGAGACGAATTTTTCAAAGCCAAGACAGGGAGGAAGATGAGGGATGCTGGCGGAAGGGGATCCAAACGTGCTTTAGTTTATTTTAGATGATTTTTAGATTATTTTATATTTTGTTTATAATATTTTTAAATTTTATAATTTAATATATTTACTTTTTATTTTAAATATTGATACTTAATTGTTAATATTTCAGGTTATTTTTAAAGCGTTGCCAAAAGGATATTAAAAAATCGTCAAAATCGTGAAAAATTTGTGAACCGGAAGTTCTCGAAAGAACAATGATGAATAAATTATTTCATAATTTTTAAGTTAATTATTTAGTAATTATAAAAAATATAAATTCGAAAGATTTATTAATGAGCTATTATTGTATCTCCGAAAAATTAAATCTACGTTTAATTTTTCGAGTATCAATATTTCTAAGTCGAAAATATTTTGTTCATACCTCGGCTCGTTCGTTGGATCCGAAACAACTCCACAGCAATTTTTATCCCTTTGAGATCTTGTCGAAGCCGTTTATAGAACCATGTAGGCGTATTATAAAATTTATTCGTCTGAGTCATATAGAATTCGAATGCGACGTACCTTTTAGCCTTTTACATCGTACGAGCGAACGAATATTGTCACACGGTTATTCACATTTGTTCGATAACGAATATAAGGATTGTTCAAAAATTAAGGTGACTTTTCAAAATTTCGCCGGCTGTTTAACAAACGTCCCATATAAATTCGTGACTTGGAAAAAAAAAACTTAGTAAAAAGTATATTCGGGAACGTACATCAACAGATGCATTACGAGTACGTATAAGGTGAGGTATAGCGGCTTCCACGAAAATAAGAATCGTTACCTTCGTTACCTCAGCCTATTACTCTTCCAGATTAAAGATAAAGAAATTCCCGGCGTTCTCGGGCGCAAACGAGGCTGCGCCACCCTCTCGTGTACCTTGTTTTATCCCATTTCTTTTTTGCCCTCGCCCCTCCCCGCGCCCTTCCTACCGTCGCCGCACTACCGGGCTACTGAGAAGCCCTTAGCATTATTTAAATTGCTTTCACCCGATTCCCGTATGGCTCCTCGAAACCGGGCCCCGCGCTCGAAAAATTTAATTAATTTATACTTCACGCAATTAAATAATATTTGCATTTGTACGAAGGAGTATTTTAGCACTCTTCGGTATTTGCATGTGAAGAGTTTACTGTGCTTCTCGATCGTAATTTTCTTTTTATTTTGATATTATTATTATTATTATTATTATTATTATTGTTATTATTTTACGAAAAACAAGGGACAGATGTAAATCAGTTTTAGGGGCGGGAGGAGGGAGAGGACGATAGATTCGTTAATTCGGAGCGAATTTCGGTTGTATCAAAAATCCATTTTACCGATGCACGTACGATTCCACCATTGTTGTTTTTATTTCGTTTTTGCTCGATTGTTCAGAAATCACGTACGGAAGATCCGTAAAAAGTTCAAACCGCGAGTTCGAAATGAATTCACGAAGAATTATTACATCCATAGTTGAAGGGTAATTATCCCCTCCCCCGTTTCACCCTTCTTCATCCCTAACCTTATTTGGAGGTTGAGTATAAAGAAGCGACAGAGTCATCAACGAGACTGGAATTTTTCGTCCACGGTAAAAACCCTAAAACGGCGATTGCAAACGTGCCACAATCGCTTTTGGAATTTCCGACATAAGAAAAAAAAAAGAAGAAAAAAAAACGAGGGAGAAGAAGAAGAAAAAAGAACGGACACATTTAGAGCCCATCAGGGAGCCGTCACTGAGAGTAGACTCATCGGGCCCATTCCCAATAAGCGATTAATAGCGAGGATAGGAATTCGCGGTGCAGCGTCAAGATGCCCCCGGTACGTGTATCAGAGCGAGGTTCTAGAATCGGAATCGATCAAGGACAGAGTTGCGCGAACTAAAAAAGATCCACGTTCAAAGGGAATACCCATTTAGGAAGGTGCAGGTACGAGAGGTGAAAGATGAGCGAAACGTTGAGCGACTGTGATTCCGAGTGTCACCGTTGACGGTCGCACTTTGAAATCTATATGTGGAGCGCCTTCAAAAGTGGAATGGGATGACACATGGTGAAAAAAAAAAGAAAAAGAAAATACGGTTTTGCGGGTCGCTTTAGTGCGTGTGATTCTCTTCGATCGATCTAGGATCGTCGTCGGGGGATTGATCCGAAAACGATTGAAAATTAGCATAATCAGCTCTAAGGTCGTTTCAAGGGCTGACCTGGAGGCGATCGTAGAATCTGAAAAATCATAGTCCTCGAAAGAACCAAACGTCAGATATTTAGACGTACGAACTGGAGTGAAATGGTCCCCCTAAGCTGACCGATGGGCACATAGTAAAAACAGGCAGCAGGTAAGAGTGAACAAGAGACAGTGTACAGGCCAAAGTCTGGAGAGGGACGAAGAATCGAGAAGAGATGAGAACGATGGGCACACCAAGAGAGTTGGTTGGTTAGGTTCGCCGGATCGTGCGTTGGTCCTCGCTGTTGGTGACCCCCACCCTATATATAAGCCTCAAACGTTCAACCGCATCTTCAGTCTTGATTTCGAACGCCTCACGCTGCTGCGTCCTCGTATAGATCTCGCGAATACCGATTAATACGATCCTCGAACTCCCGTCGAGTTTTCTTTATTTTTTAATTTTTTTTTTTTGTTTTTTTTTTCGCAACGTAACGCCACGCTGTTTTTTTTTTTTTCGTCGTTGGCTTGGTGAACGAGTTTTTCCGTAAAATGAGTTGGTAGACGGGAAGAAAAAGAACGAGGATAAGAAGAGGCTGATGGGGACCACCCACAATCGCGGGAGGATGCGCAGCCGCGTATGGATCGCTGCCTGTAGCCTGGTATGTAACCCCATCACGATGTAACCCTTAACGATTACATGATAATTATCCGATCGATCAATTCAGAACCTGATAATTACATTATCAAAGACTCCAGAGCAGAGAAAACTAGAGTTCAAATGGCCTCGATGTCTGGATCGATTCGCCGATGTTTCACACAAAAGCTCGAGATCGTTTCACTTCCGGAAGTGATCCAATGTATTCCAAACTTGCAAAGTGTACATATAATTTAATGTCGCATTTAATTCAACATTAAATTTAATTCAACACCAAATTTTATTTGATATTAAATTGAATTAATTATGAAATTTAGTTATTATCAAATTTAATTCATTATTAAATTTAATTTGACCTCAAATTAAGTCAACATTAATTCAACATTTGTGACTTCTGAAACGCTATTCAATATAATTCATCAGAGATCGGTATCAGGAATTATCAATCGGTCTTGGCATCTCGACAGCACCAAATCCGTTAGGTGTTACATCTCAAACATTTTTTTCATCCATTTATCATCCACGCTATTCGATTGAAATATTCACTTTCTTTACGGCGGCGACGATCCGAACGACCCGCGTCCGGACATTCACTCGAGGCTCATTTTCAATTCTTCGTCTGGCGATCGAAAGTGAGCCACGCGAGTGTCTCACAAAAATCATCATCGTCGAGTCTCGCGCGGAGATTCCGAAAGGTCATCGGACATCGTAGAAACGCATACGTGTGCCAGATCGGGCCTCGATCGGCAACTTTTGTTCGATCGATATCAAAGACTGCGCAATCGATAGACGATCGCGGCATTCGCTTCTTTTTATTCCTCGTGGGAATTGAACTGGGACGTAACCTCGTCATTGAGTGTACCGAAAAGGAGATCTTTTTCGCGACCTTCAAATGTTTTCTTCTGTTTTTTTTTTTAAATTATATTTTTTTATTTGATCGTGAGACTTCGTTTGATGCTATTTTAATTGACATTGAACGGATTGTTTGATGATGTCGATTCGATGAACTGGCACTCGGAAACTCAACTATGAAAAATTAAAATTTAATTCAACGTTCGATATAATCAGAATTATATATGTTCCATGCTCAACAAAGTTTCTGCTCGTAATATCCTATTCATTGATCATCCTCGACGTAATCCGCGCTCGGTCTCTTTTCTCTCTCTCTCTCTCTCTCTCTTTCTCTGAGTTTCGAGAGAGTTCGCGCTCCGGTATGATCGCTGTCTATCCCAGGCCATTCATAGGATCGTTCGAATGGCGGAGAGTCTTTTTTGATGCGTGCACCACATTTCATTCATAAATTCCTTTCGCGCGAGACGGCCGTGAGTAATCGTTGCTTGAGCGAGACAGGAACGAGTTTTTTTTTATCGAGCGAAGAAAATAAACGACGTTGTTACGGAGGCGTCTAAATAATACCAGAAGTACTCAACGTTTTCCATTATCCGACTCGATCTCGGAATCTCATTGTTTCAATAATTAATCAGCGTTGTAACTACAGTGTAAATAGTCATTTCCACTGATTTTCGTTGCATTTAAATTAGCGAGAAATTTCGTCCCAGAAGAAATTTCCTCGTGAATTTACAAGGGGAAAGTTTGGATTTGAATTGCAATTATTTTAAAGGGAAACATTTGTAACCTAATATTAAACAATTAAGATCTGCGTATATAAATTCGACAAATCCTTATGGTTGGTTTCTCCTAAGAAATTTAACCTCAAATTAGAAAAGTCGATTTTCAAATCTCTTATGCTTGTCTCTTCTACGTCTCTTTAAGAGGTCAGCTTTCATCTTTCTTAATGAACAAAATTAAATTATCCACAATTTATTTCATTTTCTATTACAGTTCAATTTTATTAATTAGTTTTTCGTACTCGTACAGAGTATAAAATCCGGCTTAAAAAAGAAAAGGTTATGTACTCAACAGTACTGAATAAAGTGTTCTGCGCAAACATAGTTAAGTGTAGGAATACCGCTATGTTTGTCTAGCAGCTCACTAGCAAGCACACGTATACAAGTTAGTTCCCAAACGTAAAGCAGTATCGAAAATCTCAGGAGAAAAGATTGACAGCTACCGGTCCAAGAGAGCAATCTCTACCTGTGATCAGGCCGACCGTATCTATCGGCTGGTGCAATCCGATTGTAAGCACATTCGCGCTGTACAAATCTCTCTCTCTCCGTTGGCGGTTCTTACGTCGGCTTATGCGAGTCAGGTAAGCGGATTTTAGCAGGTGTACAATACGCCGTTGGGCACAAAAGAGTCACGGCTGTACGTATCGGGGATGTCGTTGTTTTAACGCGTTGATACGGTTAGTTGGGTAACGAAGCTCGGCTAATTTGTTCCGGTCGCTGGTCCTCGCGAATTCTCTACACCCGTGTAGCCGACTAAGCAAAAATACTCCGCCTGCACAACGCGTTACTTTTTTATTCTCTCATTTTCTACTGCTACCACTTTTCTCTGTGCAAACCTGCCAAAAAGGCAGTTTTTATGAGATTTGACCTTGAGGGCAACCTCCATTTCATTGTACTCGTTTTTCTAATTTTTCGTTTGTTTTTTTTCGTTACGTTATGACTTTTAAATGACTTCAACTATGAGAGTGAGTCATATGAGAGTTCGAAGAACTACAAAAAAAAAAAATCAACGCCTCAATTTGGATAGTGTTGAGCTCTTTTGACACGTTTGACCTTGAGGACGATGTTTATTTCTTTGTCCTGCCTCCACCAACTGTTATTTAGTTTTATTCTCATTACTTATGACTTTGCAACGACCTCAAGTGGCCTAAACCGAGCGTATACACATGTAGCGTCTTTTTTTGACCTTGAGAACAATTTTTATCGCTTTGCGCTTGTCCTTTCAACTATTATATGTTTTCTTTTATTCCACGTGACTTTGAAATGACCTCAAACGTGATCGCATTTACGTATAACTTCGAAGAACTCTTCGTGAAAAAAAAAATCAAGGCCCCAAATTGGGTACAATGGGCCCGAGGTGTCCTTTCCCCGTACACGTATGGTCTTTTTGTGCAACGTTGCGCTTCGTATCGCGTGCGATCGCGTGAAAACGAAAAACAAAAAACCGATTTTTATGCACGTCCAATGGAAGAGTCGGGTTTTTTCGATCGAGGCAACAAAAGTGTGTCAGCGAAACGGAATTGACCCGATACGATGACATCCAGCGACGTCAAAACGATCGGCGAGGCAAGGGGGAGAAATGAACGGTGCAAGAGCACGAACGTTGCGCCGTCTTTAGCGCACCCTCGGGGCTACCGTAAAAAATCAAGTTGTGTGTGTCGCCTCTTCTCGTTGGTTACACAATACGATAATGTGCGTGTAAACGTTGGCCCACATGTGCGCGTGTTCGCGTGTGCTCTTTGGTGGACTTTCACTACGAAAAATGATGCGTCCGCTGACTGGCATCCACCTCCACCTACTTCGGAGGTCTCTTATTTTATTTTATTATTTTTTTTTTGTTTCTTTTCTTCGGCTCCATCGAACCTCATCCTCCTCTTTCTCAGTAGAACGAGACGTGAACGGCACAACTTTTGCAATCGGACGAAGAGACGAGGATTCAAATATTTGCCTTCCGGGCGCCTTCCCTGGGTATACCGACATTGTAGCCTGGGTGGTAGGGAATGACAAGAAAAATGATCGAGCGAAGCAACAGTAATGGAGTAATCTTGGTGTTTGCCCGAAGAAAGCGTCGGGCAATCGTCGAATCCGGTTCATTCGTTCGTGTTTAAGAATTGTCGAACAAATTGGTCATTTTGGTAACGCGTGTGTACTCGAGGTTGAACGCGATCGGGAATAAAGATGTTCTTCGAAGTCCTCGTGCAAGGAAGATTGAAATCCGTTGAGAATTAATACCGCGTGGTCGGTATACAGCTCGTCGTTCAAGAAGCACTAATGGAACCCCGTGACGAGTGTCCCTAACACGAGGGCGATATAAAACAGAAAATTTCACGTACCCGATGAAAAACGAAACGCGCACGTGAATGAACGAGAGATCGGTGTAAAACGTGTTAGATGTAGGAATGAATAATTAATTTTGGCATTCCTTATCGATGCAGTCGATCGAAACACCTGTACGTCTATAAATATGCCAATGGCCTCACGGAGACAGTCGGCTGGTGAAAGGTCGTAACTCGTCTCGTCTGAGAAGCGAATCAATGCAGTTCACGCCGTTACCTTTCCTCACGTTCTTACCACGTATGTATCTAAACGTACACTCATTACGGATCAGAATCTACGTATGCGTAGCACTGCATCGTTGCTCATCCGACGGCTCTGCATATATTCATTGATGAATACTTCAGGCGGCAATTCCGTTATTCACGTCACTGCTCTTCGACAAGGTCGCCATTAACACGTGACTTTCATCAAAATTTTTTGCTTCGGACGTATCCGCGAGTGAATAACTCGACGACAAAATCGATAGTCCGATCAGATTTTCTTCTCCTCTCCTTCTCGTTTTATCCCCCTTTTTCCCCCTTGATACGTACCGAGCGCACGGAGCGAGCCAATGTAATCTTCCTTGATACGAGTGAACAATGTATGATGTCTGAAACCGACGGGATTTTGGCACGTAGCTGCAGTTCTTTTTTTTCGACTGGAATAACCGGATTATGAGTCAACAACGACCACCGACGCGCACTCATCTTTGGTATGAAAACCGGATGAAAATAATATTCGTCTTGCCCGGTGTAGGTGACGATGCATCGTGGGATTGTGGCAAATTTCAGAATAATCGGCTTACAAGATGAGACACGCTCTGAGGTGGCCGTAAAAAAGGCAGGCACGCGTCCTTGATGCTGTAATATGACGTGTCCCTCTTGGAAACTAAATACCAATGAACCGTCAAAATCAACCATTCCACGGGAATTTACGTAGGATTAACTTTGTGACAAATAATACGTTCGATTATCACGATAATTATGAAGAGTTCACGAAGAGTTCGCGATGGGGCATGAAGGTTCGATGATTGATTGAGTCTGACCTTTAATCAACGCGCAAAGATATTAATGCGCGAACTGTAGCTGCATTCGTTGAATTATAGTCGTCGCTAATCGCGAATTATCGCACCTTCTCCAATTAATCATTCCTTCAGTAGTTCATAAATTTAACGTAATGCAATGAATAAGAAGGGAAAAGATTTTGTGCGGTATATCAGCGAGAACTAAGGAGAGAGGTGATTTTTGACAAATCAGAAAACGGGGATGAGACAGTAATCGAAAGCATAGAAATATCTACGACTAGTATGAACCTCCAGTGATCGCCAATAAATTATTCCCACCTGACTCGCAGGTTAAAAAAAATACTGTCCAATTGTTGACTCAATATCCAATCTGGCGGAAATCCTGCCACTGCCGGAGTTTATTGGAATATTATTCGATAAAATTCTATTTATATTGAAATCCCATAATAGACAAAACGCCCATAATTTACACGTCGATAGACCCTGATTAAATATGACAATCGACGATTTGCCTCTTCTCGTATGGTCGTCTCTCGAGTATCGCTATTTACGTGAGCATGATTTATACGGGTCTCGAGTGTACGAACCAGCCTTTAGGAGGATTGATGCGCATGGTGGAGAGGAAGATGCGAGATACGACGACGCGTTACCTATACACTCAACTTTCTTTCCCAAGATTTGTCAGATCCATACGGCATTACAATTCTCCGTGTCAGACTTAAATACGGTAACAGGCGTCTCGCCGAAGCAATAAACTTTGGCGTCAATACGTAACTCCGACGAAATATGTAGATGCGTCAGCGACCTCAGTGCTCCACAATCGCGAACACAATTCAATGTCCTCCTCGTTAATATCGTGTTTCTGACAATCCAAAATATATTCGACAGTGCCTACCAACGTTTCATATAAATTTTCAAAAGAAAAAAAAATTCTATGCGCCGAGATCTCGCGGAAATGTGGAATTCTTGTAGTAAGACGATTTACATATTGACAAATCAAAATTCAAAGGTGAATTTAAATTTCTGAATAACAGCTTTCGAAGACTAGACTCGAGTTTGCATGTGATCACCGATAATCTTCGGTTTTTTATCGACGCTTGCTTTCTTAATATAGTCCTACGATTCGGCGACACCGATGGAGGAAGTCATAAAACTTTCATGATGCTGTATCGAATTTCTAAGTCTTCGAAAAGAAAAATAAGAACATCGAAAATTTCGCTGATAAATATTCCTGCGATGCTGTAATCCAAAGAAGATACCCAAGATCAACACTTTCTCCGTCGCGTGGGTGGCACGCGGTGGGGAACAAATGAAGAATACCATTCGTCCCATATAGCGACGGCTATTGCGTTACGGAGAATACATGTGGGCACATGTGTCAGGAGGATAAATCGTTCACTATGATTTCTGAACAAGATAATATCCATTGAATGTTATCGTAAAACCTACTAGTGTTCGACAATATGAAAGATCGATGTTTGAGATTGTAAATATTTCGGGCTGTAAATTGAAGCGTCATGATTTTGCATTCAAATAATACATAGTCGGATGTTACGAACTAAAGGTCGTACAAATAAACTCTCAAACATTTTTAAATGTAAAAAAGCGCACCAAGTTATAAAAAATCTCTTCAAAGCATTGTTATTTGTTCTATCTTAAATATTATATTTTTTCATTACCTAAATACAATAATGAAGGATAAAGCACCCACGCAAAACCATTTTTAATTTTTGTACAACGTCATTAAAATTTCACGAACTGTATGGACCCTGCCAAATATATCTTTTTCTTATTATCATTTTACCCAGTTACGAAAAAGATCATAATTTTATTTCGCCGTTTCTTTTTACGCAATATCAAGGCGCTCGATGATTGACTTTATCGGTTACATGCGATTCTTTTTGTGACTGCGCAAGTATTGAATAACAAATATCTAATTTCGGTATGGAAATCATGCCGGGTAGTGTACAAAATTAACTTCGCGCAGTGATGAAATTACCACCACCCAATTTGCATACATTACCAAAGCAACCAGCTGCATGAATACACATAAAAGTCATTCGAAAATAATGAGTTTACGAATTTTTCACACAAAATGTGTGTGTCGAATTCTATACAAATTGTACTGATAAATAAGCATACAGGAAACGGTCTACGTATGGCTTAGTAAGGATTATTATGCTTAAAAGGCCATTCAATGATGTAAACGGAGATGAATATAGAATGGCGAAATAAATGAACGTATTCTTTCCTTGCAGGTGCTCGTAGAAATTATTCTACAAGCTGCGCAGGCACAGACGATCAGAAACGACAACGAATTAATTCTCGACATCAGTGATGAACAAAAATCGCAATACCTGAATCAAAACTTCGAAACGAGTGAGTAACGTATCATTTATGTTTTAATAGAAAATATTAGTTTTTCGGGAATGGATAATAAGAACAAATTTATAAACAGATACCTATAATTATGGGTACGAAGTGCAACCGAATGGACAATTTCACCACGAAGTTCACGGTCCTGATGGTGTCACCTACGGATGTTACGGTTACATTGATCCATTCGGAAAATTGGCAGCAACGTTTTACATAAGCGATGGATGGGGATATCGCGTGGTACACCCGGGCGACAATGTGGAAATATTCCTCCACAAACATGAGCACCACCAGCATAGCGAGGAAAATGAACACCATAATCATAGCGAGGGAGATGATCATCACGACCACCATGGAATTCTCACAGCATGGAAAGACTTATACTTTCCGCCCGTGTGTGGACAATTCGAAGGCACTGTCATACAACCAACTATGACCGCACCTATCACACCTGGAGGTAAGTCATTGATATCGATTTGCTTAGAATTATGTTTAAACTCCAGTAATGCTGAAAATTGGCTGACCAGTAGTACCGTAGAAAAAATTGAAACCCAATCGTCAAATTGATAAGAAAAAGTAATCCTATCGCAAACGAGAATTATTCATATGTCAGTGATGGAAGTTTAAAGCAGTCAAAGACATTTAAAAAAACCGTTAATTTTTTCGTTTATCCGGCAGATTTAAATTAAGTGGACATTATTTACGTTTATTTATAGAAACCGGAAGTGGCATACCAGGCGAAACTCCGCAGCCAAAACCAACCGACCAGTATCCAAGTATTTCTGGTCACCCGGAATCATCTAGTCCAGGAAGCCAGCCTGCAATACCGGACACTTCTTACCCTAACTATCCTAATCGACCTGGTCGTCCTGGACAACCGGGAAAGCCCGGTCGTCCTGGATATCCAGGAACGTCTGGTACACCGGTACAACCAGGATATCCGGGGACATCGGTAGAACCTGCTCAGCCAGGATATCCTGGATCGCCAGCACAGCCAGGGTATCCAGGGACTTCCGGAATTCCTGGTCGTCCGGAAATCCCGGGGCAACCTGGGTACCCAGGTACACCCACAGTACCAGAAACTCCGGGGACACCAGCTGAAACAGGGTATCCAGACATACCTAGTGACTTGAATAAACCGGGTTATCCAGGGATACCTGGCAAACCAGAATACCCGGGAACTCCAGCAAAGCCCGGACATCCGGGAACTCCCGCTCAGCCCGGATACCCGGGCACACCTTCGAAACCAGGCTATCCCGGAACTCCACCGCAACCAGGATACCCTGGAACGCCTCCTCAACCAGGTCATCCTGGAACTCCTGCTCAGCCAGGGTATCCGGGCCATCCTGGAACGCCTCCTCAACCAGGACATCCGGGCACACCAGCTCAACCAGGACAGCCAGGAACACCTGCTCAGCCTGGATACCCAGGCACGCCAGCGAAACCGGGCTATCCCGGAACTCCATCACAACCAGGATATCCGGGTACCCCTGCTAAACCTGGTCATCCAGGAACCCCGGCTCAGCCCGGATATCCCGGCCATCCTGGAACGCCTCCTAAACCAGTGCATCCAGGCACACCAGCTCAGCCAGGGTACCCGGGCACACCTGCTGTTCCTGGTCATCCGGGAACTCCACCACGACCGGGATATCCGGGCACACCAGCTGAACCAGGACATCCAGAAACACCTGCTCGACCAGGTCATCCCGGAACTCCGGCTCAGCCCGGGTACCCGGGCACACCTGCAAAACCGGGCTATCCTGGAACTCCATCACAACCAGGACATCCGGGCACACCCGGCACACCAGCTCAACCAGGACATCCAGGAACACCTGCTGTACCCGGCCACCCGGCCACACCTGCGAAACCGGGCTATCCGGGGACTCCATCACAACCAGGTTACCCGGGCCATCCTGGAACGCCTTCTCAACCAGGACAACCAGGAACACCTGCTCAACCCGGCCACCCAGGAACTCCATCACAACCCGGTTACCCGGGCCATCCTGGAACGCCTTCTCAACCAGGACATCCGGGCACA